>JBBBDQ010000884.1:295000-445000 GCA_037127315.1 Ascarosepion bandense | reverse complement strand
CAAAATATTAATTTAAAACAGTATTCAATATAGAAATAGAGCTTTGAATATTATTATAATAAAAAAAAACATTTCATAAAATGATAAGATAGATTGTTTTATATATATATATATATATATATATATATATATATATATATACTTTAGAACATGTTCAAATTACAATCTACTACAAAGTGATCATTTTGTTTCGACATTAAAAGGCTAATGTCTCATCAGGTAGTAAACGCTATTTTTGAAAAGAGATGGAAATTTTCTTCCTTATATTGGTAAAATGTATTGTTATATATCGCCGTACGACGACAAAACAACAAACACGCATATATAAAAATATAAGGTTATATTTTTATTAATGACGACGAACCGTGTGGAATAGAGAACAGGAGAGTGAGAGCGCACATAGAATGGGTTGACGGGAGTGTAGTCTTGCCTGTGGTGTTTCTCTGCTTCCACTGGCCGTTCTCTGCTGGCGAATCCGTGTGTCGAGGTCTTTATATAGTCTTCTAGAACCGGGACTTTCTTTCCGGTCCTGCCTCGCCCACGCAACGCCCACGTAATTCCCAGAGACACCTGTTCTGTTTGCCTCCGTAGTCATTTCCGCCGCTGTCGGAAATAAGGTCAAACGACATCCGCTCCGGCCTCGACAGGATGTATTTCACAAACACCCGCCCTGCCGCTCGCCGACCCCTCCACCGACGGGAAACACCATCGCTTGCATCACTTCCTCGGGTGGGGCCAGATTGTTATATTACACTCCTCGCCCTCCCATTTTCCAAAATGTTCACCTAAGAACATTTTAAGCGCAACACCCTCACACACACCCCCATGCCACACAAGCCCGACAATTGTACAAAACATGTGCACGCCGAAACAAACAAAACAACAAAAAAAATATATATATATATGGGGGAGCCTACATCGGCAACCCAACAATGTTCGTGTCCATTGTGGAATTTTCATAATGTTCTCTCAGCTCGATGTTTCATTGTTCTTTTTTTCTTTTTTTTTTCTTTTTTTAAGTTTCTGTAACTTTCAATGTTCGTTTCCTTTCTCGACTCTGTCCATACGCGTAGACGCCTCGATGCACGACCATATGATCATAGGCGGTAACCGCGCCCCAGTTTCTAAACTGACATCGAGTAAATGACCTTTGACCAACACCATGCGTGTTTCCGCTCGAGTTTATTGTTACACATGTAACTTCATTTAATTTAATTTAATTTCAAACATACTATGTTTGAACACAGAAAAACTGCCATTATCTGCAGTACATATCATTCATAGTCTGACCGAGAAATGTTCAATAGAAAACGAAGAAAATTACCCTGATTCCAACGTTAATCCGCATGCAATTTACTTGTGGAGGATTAGAGGTTTCATCTATCTTAATTTAGTCTAAAAAAATGGACCCGTGACTCGTAATTCCTTAGTTTGTATCTTCCGTATGTTTTGCTATAAGGAAGGTGACCTAACTATTTCACTTAAACTATCGTTAATCCTCCCACTGCTTTCTTTCCCAATCCTATAGCATATCAGCCAATAAGTCTACAAGACTTTTCAGTTGTTCTTTCTTTTTGTTCCGATCAACTGTGGAATCTGCAGGTCTATCCGTGCTTTTTGCCCCAACAGACGTTTGCCTCATTTGGACATCTTCGCTGCTAGGTGATTCCCTAGAAAAACCCTGATCTACATGAGTAGATCCAGTCGTTTCACACTTTGAGAAATCATCCTCGAACGTGGATGAAACATTATTTATACCACCGATTCTATCATCATTATCAATAGTTGACACGTTTTTATTCGCCATTTTACGTCGCGTCATGATGCGACGCTCCATTAATGGAACATCAGACTCATCGTCTGATTCCACACGTTGGTGTCGATTTTTGTGCACTGGAAAGTCGGTCTGTTCCGCTCCGGATTCGTCATCCGAATCACTGGATTCTACTGGAGCAGCCAATACAATCTTTCGTAACGGCCTATCGGAAGTAGGGATTTTCCATTCCTCAATGGACGCTGCCCGAAGATGCTCAGCATGCGTCTTAATGACCGAGCCGGTTAACTGATCTCTAATTCTATAAGAGACCGGGCCAGTCTTTTCAATGATCACATAATATGGCCGCCAGCGCACATCTAACTTCCCTTTCTTTTGGTGATTCTTATAGTACACCAAATCACCAACCTCAAAAGTTGTATTTTTCGTCTTACCACGCGACTTATCTATCGCGGCTCTCCTCGCTTTTCTTATATTATTCCTAACTAAAGTGAAGCTACGATGCATTTCCTGTAGTGCAATTTGGTGATGCTCATCACCATAATATATGCGACGAGGCCTCAGTATATTGTCCAAGGGCCAAATAACATCCCTGTTGTAGAGCAAGTAATACGGTGAAAACTTAGTGGTTTCGCTCACATGAAACCGGATAGCCGCCATCATTTGGTTAATGTAAATATCCCACGACTGTTCGTTGTTGCCGATTTTTTTTGCTAGAACATCCTGCATTGTTCTGTGAAACCTCTCAACCTTACCGTTGCTCTGGGGGTGATAAAAAGAAGTTGTCACATGGTGTATATTTAGGTCTTCTAATGTCTTTTTCATTACCCTGTTGACATTTTCTGGCCCATTATCAGTTAAAAGCTGAAGTTGTG
Organism: Ascarosepion bandense; assembly: GCA_037127315.1. NCBI lineage: Eukaryota > Metazoa > Mollusca > Cephalopoda > Sepiida > Sepiidae > Ascarosepion > Ascarosepion bandense. The sequence goes on along the minus strand of JBBBDQ010000884.1, from coordinate 442,351 downwards.
TCCCAAATCTGGGGAAGATTTCGTCAACTAAGAGATGCACCACTGTTTCTGCCTTCTTGTTAGGAACCGCAAATGCCTCCGGCCAACCACTGTACATATCTATGAATGTAACTATGTATTGGTTACCTGAATGGGTCTGAGACATCTAAAGCAACCTTTGCGAAAGGAAAAGGAGGGAAGTCATATTCCTGTATGTGGGGTTGCTGCCTCTTTAGGTTTCTTGTCTGACACGGGATACATTTACCTACGAAATCATTTATTTCTCTAAGTAAACAAGGCCAGAAATACTTTTGTTTTATTGAGTGGAATGTCTTATCCACCCCCATATGGCCACTGTCATCATGGTATTGAACTAGCACCCTTTTTCTAAGGTGAGATGGTACATACAGCCTGATGAGGGGTTCATCATCAGGTTAAGACAAATAGTACACCACCTCATCCATTACTATATATCTCTTCTGTTCTGCTTTGGTAGCCCTACCATTTCGTAATCTAATCTTCAGGTCTAAGATGTTTTTGTCTGATTCTTGCTCCCTGATTATGTCTATTCCTTTCAATGTGGGCCGTTCGGGTGCCTCTGATGAATTTCCGACATTTTTATGGGCTGCTAATTCTTCCGGCTCCATTAGGTTGGAGTTTATAACACTAACCAAGTAATTTCTATCATCTATATCTACTGGAGAAGCAATATGGTCTTCGTTCACATCAACAGCGCGTGATAAGAGATCCGCGCAAACATTATCCTTACCCTTAAGATACTGTATGCTGCAATTGTAGCCAGACATGCTCAGAGCCCAAGTCTGTATCTTCTTATTTTGTATGGGCGAGTTAAGTAAGTGCTCCAGGGGCCTATGATCAGTGTATATTGTGAATGTTGCGCCATGCAGGTAGTGATTCAGTTTTTGAAGAGCATAGTGTATGGCATAAGCCTCTTTCTCTATAGTTGACCACCTCGTTTGTGTGTCACTTAATTTATGGGACAATAAATAAATTGGTTTTTCTACATCCTTCCTATTTTCCTTATCGTACACCACCTGGGATAGGCATGCGCCAATCGATTGATCGGATGCGTCAGTATATAACCTATACGCCTTATTTGGGTTGGGATAGGCTAGTGTTATCATCTCCGCGAGCTTCGTTTTTAGTGTATCGAAAGCGGTTTGGCAAGCATCGTCCCATTGGAATCGTGCATATTTCCTTGTCAAATTGACCAGCGGTTCGGCTATATCAGAGAAATTTCTAATAAAGCGGCGATAGTATGAGGTCATCCCGATAAAAGCTCTTACTTGCCTAACAGTGGTTGGAGTAGAAACTGACTTTATAGCCTTGACTTTATTGAGGTCTGGTTGTATTCCCTCTTCACTTATCTTGAACCCCAGGTATTGGGTCTCTTTCTTAAAGAACTCACACTTAGCTGGCTTCAGTTTAAGGTTGTGCTTACGTAGACTACTCAAGACTGTGTCTATATGTTTTAAATGATCTTCCACCGTATTTGAAAATATCAGAATATCATCTAAATATGCCAGAGCAAAATCTTCCTGTCCCTGTAAAACAACTGACATTAATTCCTGGAAGATGCCGGGTGCGTTTGCAAGTCCAAATGGCATAACATTAAAATGAAACAGACCCTTGTGGCAGGTGAATGCACTTTTTTCTTTGTCATCATCATGAAGCTTAACTTGCCAGTACCCTGATTTTAAATCAAGCTTCGAAAAGTACCTTGCCGAACCAAGTGATGCCAGTATATCATCGATGACAGGAAGAGGTCGAGCATATTTCTTTGTAATCTTATTAAGTGCTCTAAAGTCTACACAAAATCTCTTACCACCGTCTTTCTTCTCTACTAAAACTACTGGAAAACCCCACGGGCTATTGGATCTCTCAATTACACCTGCCTGCATCATTTCGTCGATTGCTGAATCCATTGTCTTTCTTTGTTTGAGGGGTGTGCGATATGGGCGTTTTCTTATGGGCTCATGCGTTCCAGTATCGATACGCATCTCCACAGTATCGGTTCTGCCCAGGTTTTTGTCGTCACTAACGAACATGTCCCTATTTCTTTTTAGCAATTTGTTAATTTCAGGCTTGAATTCCTCCGGTACATGTACCTGTTCCAAATCTACATCAGGACTTTTATTATTTTGTTTATCGGGCATAGTAATTTCAGTAATATTACCCGCCCTTTCCAATTTAGCCAGCGGACACCCCCGTCTCAAAGTGATTGTCTGGTTAGTGTTATTCATTATCAGCAACTGAAACTTACGAGACTTTGGCATTTTTACAACTGCGTTGGCTACTGATATACCACATAAGTTGCTAACATATCCACTACTCAGCTGTTCGATTTCATATTCTTTGCCACGTCCATTTCTCAGCCTGGTTAATCCCAGACAAGCATGCAGGTGTTGAGGTCTTAATGTTACTTTTTGAGCTAACCTAACAATAGAGGAAATATGAACATCCTCCTCTAATGCCACGTATTCTTCACCAATCTTCAATGCCCCCAAATCGAAATACATTCTCACCCCGTTCTGCATCAGCCAATCTCGGCCAAGTATAACGTTTCTATTGAGATTTTTCACGACTAAAAAATCATGGGGTATGGACTTACTTCCTATCTGGACCTGTAGACGACAAAGGCCTTCAACGTATAACGGGGATCCATTCGCAGTTCGAAGTTTAATGTCCCTCTTTTGCAGTTCAAGTCCCAGTCGCAATTTTTTAAATACCCTACAGCTTATAACCGATACCTCTGCTCCCGTATCTACCAATGCCCTATAAGGTCTACGTTCTATTCTAATAAAGATGGAATTTGGCGCGCCCATATTACCAACTATGTGCGTTGGTACCGTCTTGTTCCGTTCGTTGGGCGTCGCACGAACGGACCTCTGCCGTTTCCCGGGGCGCGTCTACAAAATTTCGCTATGTGGCCTTCTTTCCCACAATTCCAACACCTAACAACGCTCCCGTTCCTCTCCCGCTCACGAGTCTTGTATTTAGTTCCCCTATTACCAACTTTTCTATTGTTCTTATTCCTATTATTATTAATATTAGATTCAGCGGGGCTTACGGCTTCTATCGGTACCCGTCTCCGAGAGTGGCAAATTTCCATAGGCTCCTCTTCGTATTCAGAGTTTGCATCGAGTCGAATTTTCCATCTCAACTCAGATAACGCTTTCTGATAGGCAGCCTCTAGTGTTTGTGGCTCATCCTTCATAACTGCCATCTTTATTTCCCGATCCCTTAGACCTTTTATGAAAAATCCTAGAACTTGTTTTGTCACAACTTCATTCCTCCCGTCAACCCCAACATATGCGCCCTCCGCTAGGCGTACTACTCTCTGCATGTAGTCCTGCACCCCCTCCGTTCTACCCTGCTTAATGTTCACTAATTCGACTAACCGTGCGTCGGGGTCTAAAACCAATCCGTAATATTCCTTTAAAGAAGTTTTTAACTCCTTCCATGTGAGTTGTGGGTTATTAGAGATTAGTCTATATACATAGTGTCCAACAGCTCCCCTTGTTGTGAGAAGAGCTGCCTGACACTTGTCTTCTTCTGCCACGCGCACAACTTTAAAATACCTCTCCATATCCTCCAACCAAGCACTATAACCACCATCTTCTTTGCATGCTAATGGCTGTATATTTTTTAAAAAAGATTCTCCCCTTAAAGTGTTCGACACCGAACAAGCCACATTTCTCAATTCTAGGGTCAGACCTTGAACAAAATCGGCAAAAGTATGCTGTTCCATTTTTTTTTTTTTTTTTTTTTTAATTAGACTTATTATAAACTTATGAACAAGAGCAGAACACACACAAGATCGAATCAAAAGTCACCTACCTTTCGTTGATGTCGTCCGGTTGCTTTCTATTTTCGTCTTCTTTTTCTTTTTCTTCCTCTATCTGGTGGTTGTAATTCCGTCGAATTTCAATTGTCGCCGTGGTAACCAAGTTCGCATCTATCTGTTTTGTTGTTGTTGTTGTTGTCTTAAAACAGCAAGTCACTAGGCACCAATTTGCGGATGTTATATATCGCCGTACGACGACAAAACAACAAACACGCATATATAAAAATATAAGGTTATATTTTTATTAATGACGACGAACCGTGTGGAATAGAGAACAGGAGAGTGAGAGCGAACATAGAATGGGTTGACGGGAGTGTAGTCTTGCCTGTGGTGTTTCTCTGCTTCCACTGGCCGTTCTCTGCTGTATTTACTAGGCTTCCCACGCAAGCCCGGATGTGACACATGGTCATTTTAATGTGGGAATTCCCGGCCATTACACTCTGCTGGCGAATCCGTGTGTCGAGGTCTTTATATAGTCTTCTAGAACCGGGACTTTCCTTCCGGTCCTGCCTCGCCCACGCAACGCCCACGTAATTCCCAGAGACACCTGTTCTGTTTGCCTCCGTAGTCATTTCCGCCGCTGTCGGAAATAAGGTCAAACGACATCCGCTCCGGCCTCGACAGGTTGTATTTCACAAACACCCGCCCTGCCGCTCGCCGACCCCTCCACCGACGGGAAACACCATCGCTTGCATCACTTCCTCGGGTGGGGCCAGATTGTTATATTACAGTATGTGTGTGAGGTAAGAAGATAAAGAAAATGAGAAACCAGAGTGGGGAATTATAAAAGGGGCACAGAGGAAATAAAAAACAAAAGGAAGAAACCGGGACAGAAAGAACTAAAGAGACATGATGAAATATTAAAAAAAATCTCCAGGTCATCAAAGGCTTTATATGACTATATTTTACTTTCTAGTTTTTTAACCTTTTACTACCTGATGAGTCATTGTCCTTTCAATGTCGAAACAAAATCTACAAAGTATAATTTATAATATATATATATATATATATATATATATATATATATATATATATATATATATATATATATATATATATAGGTTCTGTTTGTTAATGGTTTTTTCGAGAGTTTATATTGGCATAAATTTACGGAGTGCATTCTTACAGAGTCTAAGTAGTTATTATTATCATTATATATATATATATATATATATATATATATATATATATATATATATATATATATATATATATATCGAGGCAGCAAATAATTTTCTAAACATATGCTGTTAAATATAAGAGACAATGAATGTCTATTATGTTTAATCATGAGCCGTTCTAAACGTCGTATTTTTGCTTCAATTTCAGTTGAAAATAAAGACAAAAATTCTCCAACATTTTGATAATTATTTATTGATTTTCTTCTAAGCTTTCGGCTCACATGAGCCATCTTCAGAGAGGTTGTTTAAACTGAAATATTATAACATCCACCATCACCGACGATTTTATTTTGTGTTCACATAAAACTTCGGTTGGCAACGGCAATAGTTACCAAAAATAATAAACGCAGTTCTTAAATTTGCGATGCGGTTGTATGACGTCACATTGCGTGATAGCGCGAAATGACATTGTCTCTTATATTTAACAGCATATATATATATACTAGCAGTATAGCCCGGCGGCGTTGCTCGGGTGTAATGAAAGCTTTAAAACTAATCCATGGTCCTGGAGCTCAGACTCTTTGGACGTTGGCACGAAAGACTAAAAAGCACTAGTTGTTTCCAGTTAAAGCGAAACCGTAGACTGAAAGAAAAATGAATGGATGTAAGTCAAATTTTGATTTCCTGGTATCGATGTCAAATAAGTTGTTTTCGTCGTAAACTGAAATTTGAAGGCTAAATAAGTCCTCTGAGTAAATGGTATCATGGCTGAGACTAAGAACTACAATTATACCTACTTAGAGCCAAATCCGAAGCAAAAACTAAAATAAAAGGGTTGAAAAAATACAGACATACAGGCAGATAAACAGACGCACACACAAACATCTTGCCTTTTATATATTATCAATTTTCTGCACTATTGTTAGAACTGCAACCTTGAAACTTCTGAATATCGTTTCTTATGTCTTTGTCTATGAGTGTATCAAATTTGATTAAAATCGGACCACTCCTTCTATAACCCGATTTCTTCGATTATCGATTTTCGATATTTATCGGCGGTACCTCGACACAAAACCTAGCTAAGAACACTTGCAGACGCTTATAGTACAACTGTGTAAATTTTCAAGAAAAATCGGTTCAGCCGTTTCGGAGTCTATAGGTAACGGGGACACACACACACACATACACACAGAGACAAAGTTCCATTTATATATATATATATATATATATATATATATATATATATAAACAAAACCATCTATCTTATTTTATGAAATGTTGTTTTTTTATATTTTTGTAAAAAAAGAAAAAATTCTAACATGAAGTTTTGGTTCCCTGTGAATATGTTGTATTTCACTAAATCTTGGACTGGGTGAACATGGATGGGTTCTTTTGGTGATTGAGCCAGTTGTTTTCATAAACGGGTAATGAATCAGATTAGTTAGATGAAGGATAGTCAATGAAGACCAGCCTTTTCACACTTCCCCTTCGGCCTTGTGCCATATAAAATTTATTCCATTTCGAAAGACTTACACTAGTAAGTCATGTGCTTATGTATGTTTATTGGGCTTAACTCTTTTTATGCCATCAGAAGAATCCATGACATTTAGATTTTTTTTTTTTTTTTTTTAATCATTTCACCCCGAGCAAGGCAGAAACGCCACTGATGTGCAGGGGGTTACATAAATGTAGAAAGATTAATTAGAAAAGAGTGAGGAGTACAAGCTAGTTAGAAAGGAACAATAGAAAACTGAGAAAGCAGGTGCAATGACAGGTACATGGGCGGAGAGAAAGGGAAGGTTATACAGGGGAGGGGAGAGAGAGCTAGAGGCCAGTGGTTAGTAGGTGAGTATTAACTTTGCTTTTAAATTTCTGGAGGTCGTAGCCGTCAGGAAAGCAAGAATACGGGAGTGAGTTCCACAGGCGGGAAGTGCGAGAGAGGAAGCTGCAGGAGTAGAATTGTCGTCTGCGTTTGGCTAACCTGACTGTGAATGGGTGGGACCCAGTTGCCAGTCTGGTTGAACGGGTAAACACCTGTTGAGGAGGCATCAGTGACTTAAGCTCATCCGAGCAGAAGCCATGAAAGTATTTATAGAAGAGACAGAGGGAGCCACATTTCGACGATGGGAAAGTGGCTGCAGACGAGTCGCCAGATCAGTACCTATCACATTACAGACTCTCCTTTGGAGCTTGTCAAGAACACTGAGGAGAACGGCAGGGGCACCTGACCATAAATGGCAGCAGTACTCCATGCACGGACGGATGGTTGACTTGTATATATGCAGGATGGATTCAGGTGGAAAAAACATCCTGGATCGACATAGTGACCCAATCTTCTTAGCAGTAGATTTTGCTATGGATTCAATATAGTGCTTCCATTTGAGGTCTGAGGACAGGGTAAGTCCGAGGAGGCGTAGTGTATTACTCTCCGGGAGAATCATCTGGTCCATGCTTATGGGAGGCAGAAGAGGTTGCCTGTAATGGTTGACAGACAACAGCTTGGTCTTAGAGGAATTGAAGTTGACAAGCCACTTCTTGCCCCAGTTCACCACAGAGTGTAGATCCCGCTCAAGGTCAGCAGCGAGATTATGTCTGTCCGCCACGACAGGTTTCTTACTGGAGCGGGAGTATATTGTAGTGTCATCTGCGTAGATGCCTACTTGGGACCTGATCTCATCTGGGAGGTCGTTGATGAAAATAAGGAAGAGCGTTGGGCCCAGGATAGAGCCTTGTGGGACACCAGCATTCGTGCTGTAGGACGAAGAGGCACGCCCATTCAGAACGACCTTCATTTTGCGGTTATTTAAGAAAGATTGGATTAGGTCAAGCAGGCGACCGGTAATACCATAACCGCGTAGTTTGCATAGGAGGCCAGGGTGCCAAACCCTGTCGAAAGCCTTGGAGATATCCAGAGCAACCGCGCGAGCCTCGTCAGACTCATCAAGGGCCTGTAGCATGTACTCCGTTACAGTAGTTAGCAAGTCGGCTGTGGACCTGTCAAATCGGAATCCATATTGCCTGTCGGAGAACAGTTTGTGGGCGGTGAGATGATGAACTATTTCAGCATTTATTATAGCCTCGAACACTTTCCCGAATATTGGTAGAAGACTGATAGGGCGATAGTTGGATGGGTCCGAGTGTTCACCACAGTTCTTAAAGACAGGAACGACTGAGGAGAATTTCCAGCATGCAGGAAAGCAGGAAGCAGAAAGGCAGTAGTTAAACAGTTTAGAGAGGACAGGGGAAAGTTCAGGGGCACACCTCTTAAGGACTATCACCGGGATTCCATCGTCTCCACACGCCTTATGGGGGTCGAGTTTTGAAATTACTCTGGATACTATTGTCGGGGTAATATATACGTCATGCAGTTTGGCCTCAGTTCTAATAGGGAAGTCGGGTGGGTGCACTCCGGACGAGTCGAGTGTGGAGTTGGATGAGAATCTGCGGGCAAAGCACTCAGCTTTCTCAGCAGATGACGTGAGAACGTCAAATCCATGGATTAAAGGAGATATTGAGGATTTCCTATTGTTGAGCACTCGTTTACAAATCCTCCAATAGTCCTTGGAGCCGAACTTGCGGTCAGCTATGTGCTGTCGCATTCTCTCCGCAAACAACTGTTTGGCGTCATTTAGGGTTCTCTTGCACTCACTGCGAGCGGATGTGAACAGGCGCCTATTGTGATCAGTTGGCTGTCTCTGGAATAGATGGAAGTAATGGTTCCTGTGGGCAATGGCGGCTGAGCAGGCCGGAGAGAACCACGGAGAGGAATGAGGTTTTAAGCAATACTTCCTGGTGGGTATGAAGGCATCAATGCCAGCTTTCACCCATGACGAGACCTCAGAGGCACAGTCATCAACTGATAGGTCAAACACTTTTCCCCAAGGGACGTCGCAGAGGAAATCGCGAAAGGCATCCCAGTCAGCTTTTTGGTAGAGGTAGGAGGTTCTATGAGTAGGGGGATCCTGGGGGGAGTGAGATTGGAAAGAAATACTGAGGGAGACTACAGCGTGGTCGGAGTTGCCGAGAGGGCAAAGCTGCGAGACTTGACAGGCGTCGGGCGCAGAGGTGAAACATATATCTAGCAGTGAGGAATGACCCGAGGGTGCTTATATAATTGATTATCTCTATGTAGTCGGCTCTTGTATTGATGTAATCACCCATCTTTATGTAATAGATTCTTCTGGTGACATTGTAGAAACAATTTTATGTTGTCTTAAACTTTCTATAATTGCTCAATGGGGACTAAAATTTTAATATTCAGAAAGAAGTAAAACAAAGTTTTTGATATTTTAGTAACTTCAAAAATTACTTAAATATTGCCATCATTTTTTTTATTGTAAAGGTACACTAGTAAAATAATAATAATAATAATAATAATAATAATAATAATAATAATAATAATAATAAAACATATAAAAATCAATAAATCTGAGAGGAAGGTATGGTTGGATAAATATAGATTTGAGCTCTGAGGTGTGGGATGTAAGTTCAAGTTTTGTAGGAAGCTATATTCAATTTTTCTTTGCTTGTCCTTGAGAGAAAAGAGGGTGCCGACTTGGAGTTTTTTTTTTTTTTTTTTTTAATCATCTCACTCCAAGCAAGGCATTTCACTGCCACTATTGCGCATGGGGAAGGTAAAGAGACAGAGTGGTTAGATACTGGAAATGTCAGAAGGAGGGTAATAGATGGGTAAGGATACCGAGGCTGAGGTTTGGGTAGATGGGAAGAGTGTTTGAAAGAATGGATGCGAGTAAGAGTGTTAGGAGGTGTCCATCGACCCTACATTTAAACTCCTGGAGATTGCAGTCGGGGAAGCAATCATGTGGAAAGGAATTCCACAGTCGGGAAGTGCGAGAAAAGAAACTGTTGGAGTAGAAATTGCGGTTACATTTTATCGGTTTCACTGTAAAAGGGTCGGATCTAGGAATACTGTGTAAAACTAGCAATAATAAAATAGAGAAAAACTAGTAATAACATAGTGTATGTTTTTAACATATTTTTGTGGGATATTTCTTGTAAGCTCAATGAAAAAGTGTACTGAGAGAGAAAGATTGAACAACATGGATATGGCAGGTACGCATAAAACGAGAAAAGAAATAACAGGAAACAGGATTTGCTCGTCGACAGGAAGCATAAAATCAGAAAAAGCCTGCATAATAGAAATAGAAAAATATTTCAAAGATGGAAATTAAGTGTTCAAAAATTATTTTATGATGAAAGAAGGGACCTTGTTTTTAATCGTTGCATTCCAAGCAAGCTGGTAACACCACCGATGTGCAGGGGGCTACATAAGAGAAAAAGATTAGATAGGAGGAGAGTAAAGAGAAAGACGAACCAGTTACAGGGGGTATCAGAGAAAGGAGCAAGAGAAAGATGGGAATACAGGTGTGATGACAGTTGCAAAGGTAGAGAGAAAGGAAAAGATATACAGGGTAATGTAGAAAGAGCTAGAGTCAAGTGGTTAAGAGATGGGTACTGACATTGCATTTAAATTCCTGAAGGTCAAGAAAACAAGAATATGGAAGAGAGTTCCACAGGCGGGAAGTGCGACAAAAGAAGCTAGTGGAGTAGAATTGTTGGCTGCATTTGGTTGATCTAACTGTGAATGGGTGAGACCTAGTTGCCAGTCTGGTTGCACGAGTAAATTCTTGTGGTAGGGGTACCAGTGACTTAAGTTCGTCGGAGCAGAAGCTATGAAAATATTTATAGAACAGACAGAGGGAAGCCACATCCCGTCGGAGGAGAAAGTGGCTGGAGTAGAGCCGCCAAGTCGGCACCTATCACATTACTGATTCTCTTTTGGAGCCTGTCGAGAACACTGAAATGAACAGCGGGGACGCCTAACCATATATGACAGCAATATTCCCTGCACGGACGGATGGTTGATTTGTATATGTGCAAGATGATTTCAGGCGGAAAAAACATCCTGGCCCGACACAGTGATTCAACCTTCCTAGCAGTGGATTTCGCTATTGACTCAAATTAATGGTTCCACTTGAGATTGGAAGATAGGGTAAGGCCGAGGAGGCACAGTATATTGCTCTCAGGGGAACTCGCTTGGTCCATGATTATGGAAGCAGGAGAGGTTGCCTGTGATGATTGACAGACAGTAGCTTCGCTTTAGACGCATTGAAATTCGCACAAAAATATACAGGCCCTGAAATACTAAATGTAAGATCAGCACTAGCCAACATGAAATGGGACCGTCATAGTGATACTATCAGCTTTAAACAATTTTGATATCGAAAAGATTACAGAAATAATAGATGAAATATAAAATGCCAGAAGAAATTTATTGATCCATCATTGTAGCACTGCCTAAAAAAACCAGGAGCAAATGAAAATGAGCTCCGTATGAACTTTATAAGCCACATAACTATTATATGAATGAAGCATGTACCAGAATTAGACTGGAAATAGGACCAGAACAGTCAAGTTTCGTTAAAGACACTGGAACAAGAAATATAATATTTATGATCAGAATGATATCAAAATGGGTCATACAAAAAAAAAAAAAAAAAGAAAAAGAAAAAGAAAAAAAGACGTATACCTATATTTTATAATAGCAGCTGTTAAGATACAACACAAAAGTATATTTGAGCTACTAGGAAAACAATTTATTTGCACAAGATATTAGGTATATACTGGGATCAAACCATACGAATAGAAAATGAACTAAATAAGTACACTAGAATAAAAAGGGTCGTAAGTCAAAGTGCGTCTTCTAATCTGATTTATTTAACCTACAAAGCGAGATCTAGAAGTCCTACCAGAATTTATTATTTGTGGGCACTATCTTAACAACAAGTAATGTCACCATCATGGTGGCAAATTCAGAAAGAAATCTGCAGGAAGTTCCAAAACAGGAAAGTGTTAAGAAAGAACACGCTATTAGTTGTAAAAAGACAGAATGCATGGCAGTCAGCAAGGAGAACAGCTTAAAATGCGAGCTACAAATTGAAGATGTCAAAATGACGCAAATGCGTAAAATTAAATATTTAGGAAGTGATTGATCAAACACATTACACAGGAAATAAGAAACAACACCAGAATAAACAACAATAAAACATGTATTAAGAAACAATAATACAATTTATCGAGAGAATAGGAAGAAGAAGTTTTCTCCCTTGGTATGTTAAGAGACGTAAAATGTTCATTGGAAGAAAGTCAATGAAAGAGGACGGGAAATGTGGCACCGCAATCTGAAGGCGAATTGGAATAGCAAAAGATGCCTTCCAAAAGCTAAACAATGTATTAAGAAACAAGAAAAAATCGTTAGAAACAAAAAAAGACAGTGCTAAACTGCTATGTAATATCAATCAATGCTTAAGAAGAGAAAAATATAGTCTTTCATGATTGTATGGCTATCAATAACCACTTTTGGAGGAATTATTTCTTTTCACTTCATCTTTTTCAGAATAATTTTCTGTCAACATTACGAGGGTCATTCAATAAATAAGGTGAATTTTTCGGTATAAGGACTTCTAATACAGATGAAAGCTTACTTTTATTTAAAATTTTTTTTCTTTTACTTTTTCAAAGGGATTTAATTTTTTTTTCAGATTGAAAAAAAACATTTTGAGAGTTTTGGAGATTAACAAAGATGGCCGACAAAGAAGCATGCTCCAGGACTAAACAGAGGTCAGTTTTTGGTTGCTGAAGGGTGCAAACCAGTTGAAATTCATAGAATGTCAACTGTGTATGGTGCCACATGTTTCAGCCAAAAAATGTCTACAAGTGGGCTAAATTGTTTATAGAAAGACGGAGCAGTGTTGAGGATGAAGCCAGGCCTGAGAGGCCTACATAAGTGAGGTCTCCTGAGGTGACTGAATCAGTCAATGACCTCATTCAGTCTGACAGAAGTGTGACAGTGGATGACATTGCAAGAACTTTGAGCCTATCTGTTGGGACAGCACACAAAATTGTCCTTGATGACGTTGCCTACTCGAAGCCCAAACGGTGCAGATCATCAACGAGCTGGGCTGGGAACTGCTCCCTCATTTTTCTTACAGCCCAGACCTTGCCCCTTCAGACCTTCACCTCTTTGGTCTCTTGAAAGCGTTCACGAGAGGCACGCAGTTTGAAAGTGACGACAAAGTCAAAAGTGCTGTGAGCGATTGGTTGAGACATCATTTCAAAGATTTTAAGCTGAGGGAATACGGAAGCTTGTGCACAGATGCGAAAAGTGTGTGACACTGGGAGACTACGTTGAAAAATTTAAAAGTAGTAAACTTTTATCTGTATTAGAAGTCCTTATACCGAAAAATTCACCTTATTTATTGAATGACCCTCATATTTTTGATCTTGTGAACAGCACTGTAAGAATCGATGGCTGTAAAAAGTACTCAATGTCAAAAAGAGTTACTGTATCAATAAAAATAAGTTAAAAACTTAGAAGAATGAAAACCACAACTGTCAATTTCATACTACCTACAATCTTCAAAAATTTAAATGCAATGTCAATTGCTATCTTCTGTCTTCCTGAATTTCGTTCCTTTATTTGACATTTCTTCACTTCTCTTCCTTAAGACTTTCCCATTTCTCTTTCATTCGTTGTAACCCCCTGTGTATCGTTTTGCTTGGAGTGAAATAATTTAAAAATTAGTTATTTTCATTGTCGCATTAAGATGAATATAAAATTAATTAAAATAGTTTTAATAAATCTTTATTAAAATAATACACTATTATTTGAATCCCCGTAAATTGACTGTCAAGGTAGATATGAAAATCCAAATGTCTATCATAAAACTAGCCACGAAATATATTTGTTAAAGAAAATAATTTATCCCACTGACATTTTTTCAAAGAAATTGCTTATTTTGAATAGATATATTGGCAAAATGTTCCTGAAATCATTTTTTTTTATAATAATCACCATATGACCTTAAAAAACAAGCAAACTATTATGGGTTGTCATAAATTATGGGTTGTCATTGTCAAAAATTTGATAACCGTGCCAGAAACAATGTTAAAAATGCGTTTTTGCTTTCTGTTTCGAGTAACATCATTATGTGCTCGATTGATAGTTTGATGACACCACAAGCAGTTCTAGTTCCAGTCAAATAACATGGCAGCAGATTAAGAGCATTTCCCTCGATTTAATACTTTTTCTAATGAATTGGGAATGTTCTGAATTTTTTTTTAATCATTTCACCCCAAGCAAGACATTCCACTGCCACTATAGCGCAGGGGGTTACATAGTGTGATTGGATATAGGAAATGTTAGAAGGAGGGTGATAGACGAGTAAGGAGGTACATATGAAGAGTGTTTGAGAGAATGGGTGCGAGTTAGTGTGTTAGGAGGTGTCTATTGACCTTACATTTAAACTCCTGGAGGTTGTAGCCGTCGGGGAAGCAAGTATGCGGAAGGGAATTCCACAGGCGGGAAGTGCGAGAAAAGAAGTTGTTAGAGTAGAAACTGCGATTACATTTTATCGGTTTCACTGAAAAAGGGTGGGACCTAGTTGCTAATCTAGTATCTCGTGCAAATTCGTACCTAGGGGGAACCAATGATCTAAGTTCATCGGAACAGAAGCCGTGAAAGTATTTATAGAAGAGGCACAGGGAAGCCACGTCACGCAGGCGAGAGAGTGACTGCAGGCGGTCAGCCAAGTCGGTATCGATCACATTACAGATTCTCCGTTGGATTTTGTCAAGAACCCCGAGGAGAATAGCAGGGGCACCCGACCAGATGTGGCAGCAGTGAATACGAATAAACATTCTTACATCCCGATGGGAAAATAGGACAACTGAAAGTTTAAAGAACTCTAGTAATGTTTTAAGATGGTAATCATTTTGAGTATGAACAATTCTTACATATTTAAATAGAATTAGCAGCAGTGTTTTTGTTTTCTCGATTTTACTGGATTAGTGAAGAGAATCAAAGCTAAAATCCAATTTGAAAGTAAAAATATTAAGCATAATTACCAACAATGCATTTGTGTGAAAATAGTAAAATATTGGCTGGGGATTAGCAGATGAAAACTCATTTGAAAAGATGACGACATGACCAAAATTTCAAAGATCTATTATCTCAATTAATTACTCCTTTCATAATTAACTGTTGACTCTAATCACGATATATGAAACAATCAACTTTTCTCAGTATGGTTGAAGAAAAAGAGTAAACATATATTAGCGGAGCTGTTTACTCTTTTTCTTCCGAATATGATCGTCTGCTACGGTGGGTAGTTAGTCTCTGTTGAAAACGCCTGCTCCGGCAAATTTATGTTTATTCAATATCCACAGAGCCCACCTACCGCAACTTTACTGAACGGGCCGTAGTAACAGTTTGTAAGAATGACCAAATGCGTGATTAACATTTTTTAACTAGGTTAAGCACGCTCAAACAACCCTCGGTTACAATTATTTGTGATTTCGTGCAAAGCAATCACCAACCGATATTTACACATGTGTTTGTGTGTACATAAATAAGTTTCTAGCCTCATCGGAGGCCACAATTTGAACAACATAGGATACGCAGATGACGCAGTGCTGATAGCAGACACTGAAAGGAAACTACAAGACCTCCTACAGAAGGTAGCTGAAGAGAGTGACATAAAAGGACTACAAATAAACCGCAAGAAAACCGAATGCATGGCCATTAAGAGGCAAGAAAATTTTGCTAGAAAAAAAAAATAAAGAAGGGTATTGGAGTTCTGTTTTGTTTGAAATATTCTTAAAGTAAGGCTTTTTTTTCTGCCTAAATTTAAATTTTAAGCTTTTCATGTTTAATTGGTTTTCTTTAATTTAATTCTTGATTTTAGCAGATATCTCTTGACTGTTCTTTCTTTCTTTCTTTCTTTCATCAGCCATATATTAGTCTGTCTACTTTCTTCCCCTCTGCCATCCGTAATTTGACTCCCATTGGCCATCTTGGTGTGACCAAAATTCAGACACTCGTGTTGTGTTGGAGTTCTGTTTTGTTTGAAATATTCTTAAAGTAAGGCTTTTTTTTTCTGCCTAATTTAAAATTTTAAGCTTTTCATGTTTAATTGGTTTTCTTTAATTCTTGATTTTAGCAGATATCTCTTGACTGGACTTTTAAAACTTAGTAATCCACCGCCATGTTTTTTTTTGTTTTTTTTTTCAATTGGAGTAGATAGATCTATCTATCGCCCGGTTCACACTCCACCCATTTCTATTGAACAGCTTAAGAGGCTCATCCCTTGTTCCCTGTTTAGGATGTGGTTTCCGGCTTTCTCTTTTCCAATCTTCTCACTATTACGTAGCCCCTGCACATCAGTGGCGTTACCGCCTTGCTCGGGGTGATACGATTAATATATATATATATATATATATATATATATATATATATATCCTACCTGTCACACTTGTGGTGGTGGGATTGGATTATTTTGTTCTTTTTTATGTTTATGTCTTAATGTAAGATACTCAATAGTGGGTGCATCAATATATATATTGCCGTCATTTTAGACGGTACGGGCCCACACGCATATATACAATCTCAACATTTTTTTTTCTTTTTACAGAATGTTTTGTCTTTCATTCCAGTCTGTAGAAGCCGAACCCAGCACTCATATCGTAGGGGAAATGAATCGTTTAAAAGCGTTTCTTTTATGACTCATCACCTCTACACACACACACACACACACACACACACATATTGATTACTTTAATTGTTATTTTCACTGCCCTTATTTGAGTAGACAATCATTTTATTTTATTTGAAGATTTCAGAAATGTTATTTAAAAAAATTAACTGAACCTGAAAAGAAAAAAAAAAAAAGAAGGATTTGAATCTGCGTTCTCCTTTGCAGGAGAAACTGGCGTTAAATCCAACGTGCTTTAAGTTTAACTACAAATAGTGCCGTGATCAAGCGAGGTTCTATTTTGCCATTAAGCACATTTCACTTGTTCAGATTTTCGAAAGCTCAGTTTTGTATCCGAATCGTAAACAAAGTAATTCTAGAGAAATAATATATATATATATATATATATATATATATATATATATATATATATATATAAGCATGCGGTGTAGATATAGAAGAATCCAAAGGAGTATCCTGTACATACAGAGGTAGCTTAACTTTCTAAGAAAGCTTTAATTATATATGAATATAAATACATGTAGAGCAAATATAAAAAAAAATTAAGACAGACACGTTATTCTATGCTTAAGTGGAAATATAGGCCTATTTCAGGCGAACCATCATCAGCTTCCGTCTTTATTGTACAGAATATTTTACACGAATATATATATAATTCATATTTGTTGTCGCTAAGTTGGTTAAAGCATGCAGGATTTAACGAAAATTTCTCCAGCAAAGACGGACGCAGGTTCTGATGCTGCCGAAGGGCGTATTTTTCTTTGTAAGATTTCTCGAATGTTCAGGTCGGTAGACGAAATGAAACAGTAAAAATGAATAAACAGAACTCAAATACTCAAATACGGGGATTCATTAAAAATAGCGTTTAAAGCGATAAAAATATATCGGATTAATGAATTGTTATACTATGCATGTGTGTACTTAGGCGTCTTTTACTTTACGAAGACATTCTGAAATAGTATCGTAATTCAAAGTTTGCTGGGAAAAATAAAAGAGGAATGAAAGAACATGTCGAGAAAGCCCCGAGCATCAAAATGATTTTAAAATGATCTTCATCAATTTAAGATTGATATTATATGATAGCAAAAGCGAGATAAAATTTAAAGAATCGTATTAGCATAATGAGAGCTGAAGTTTTTTTAGCATATGAGGAAGAAGGGCTTAGAAAATTTGACACCAGAGGGCATATCGATGTGGTCAATCTACCTGGGGCGCTTGGGTGAAAAGATGGAACTGGAAGTTTGGCAAAGGAACAAAAGTTTTTACGAGCGACAAAAGATAGAAAGTTGATGATCGCCAACGTTGTGAAGTGACATGACACATTAAACGATTAGTATGATCAGTATGTTTTCTTAATGAAGGCACTTTTTCCTCTACCCGAAGAAATCCTTATAATATTCGTCACTACTGTATTTCACCACAGAATCTATATACTCACCTCGTTCAACAGTTCAGCGTATGAGATGTTGGAAATTGTGTTGGTCACAGCGCTATCATAAATTAATGCAGTTTGATCACCCAGGCCGTTTTCAACATGGCGGTCTACAGCATTATATGTTGTATTGAATTCACCCCCGACAAACCTGCAGCATAAAAAAAGATCAATGCAGGCGATTCGTTAAACCTGGAAAAAGTAAAGAAATTTTTATCATAATTAATTTTGTTACTACATGAATCTAAACTTATTTATAAATGGAACTTTGTCTCTGTGTGTGTGTGTGTGTCTGTGTGTGTGTGTGTCAGTTACCAATAGACTCCGAAACAGCTTAACCGATTTTCTTGAAAATTTACACAGTTGTACTATAAGCGTCTGCGAGTGTTCTTAGCTAGGTTTTGTGTTGAGGTACCCCTCATAAATATCGATAATCGAAAAAATCGGGTTGTAGAAGGAGTGGTCCGATTTTAATCAAATTTGATACACTCATAGACAAAGACATAAGAAACAATATTCAGAAGTTTCAAGGTTGCAGTTCTTACAATAGTGCAGAAAATCGATAATATATATATATATATATATATATATATATATATATATATATATGAAAGCTTTCATTACACCCGAGCAATGCCGGGCTATACTGCTAGTGATTTTATAAGTCATAATTGATAAAAAGTTGAACATTATTATTAGTAGATCGTGTTTGGGATTTTAATTAATTCATTTTTCTTTATTTGAGCAGTACAGGTTAGTTGCGGGAGCCTCGATAAGGTTATCAACCCTGCAAACTTTTTGTATGAGTGAAAACAGTAAAGACAATGAGGAGATGGAAGCGAAGAGGTAGAATTTTTCATTGTAAATTTCTATTGTGATAAAAACGACGAACAGTCGGAAACCGGAAACAGCCGTAGGCAGTGATTGGCGAGGTTAGGCTGGTACATTATCAGCGGGAACGTTGTCAGCTTCTGGCATGAACGGCGCAGGCTGGAACGTCGTCAACGACTGCCAGGAACGGCACAGGCTGGAAAGTCATCAACCTCTTGGTGGAACTTTGCAAGCTGGAAAGTCATCAGCGTCTGACAGCTGGAAACCTGGCCTGCAGAGGTTGAGTCTCGGCCGCAATTGAATGTAGTCCGAGGAGGACGGGTTCAGCTGCGGCCGAACACATTTTCCCTCTCAGGCAGGTGGGAGAGCTAGCACGTGTGCACTTCGGCCATGAGCTGGCGTGTGCTTCGTTTTCTTTGCAGGATTCGATCGCAGTTAAAAGGGAACACTGCGAGTTAGCACGTGCGAAGCCACGGCAATTGGTCTCCTTTACCGGTTCGACCGCGTGTAACAGGATCTCAGGCAGACTAGACCATTCCACCACCAAAAAAAAAAAAAAAGTATGAAAACCTAAAGCGGGATCGGCTGCTAACTAAAACATAATCGCTCCAGGAATCAGTCGCAAGTAGCGGGATCACAAACGAAGCGTACGCCTAGCTGGAGTGGAGCGGCAAATGAGTATTTAAGTGCATAGATACTACACTTTGATCCGGGATTTACCCTACTCCCCCACTGGAGTGAGTTGTGACACAAGGTCAATTTTTAACGATGGGAACCTGATCGCGTACGCTCAGGCCACTAGTCAAAAATTACCCAGCCCCATGCCGACGCGGTAGCTGGGTACAAAGCTGGTCTTAGCTTGTTAAATCTGATCAAAAGTTAGTCTTAGCTGGTCATTGCTTCCCCGCGAGCAAGCAGGAGGTAAGCATTCGAGAACAGATACTTTGATCCTGCCGTTCGAGCCACGAACGGGTATTTTTTTTTTCGGTGAAAGTGATGCTGATTATAAGAGTTCAATTGTTAACAACATCTCACGACAGCTGATTTTTGTTAGAAAGGGAAAGACGAGGTCGAGGTTGCCCCTTTGTTCAAATCATGACAAGTGGGAGCAGAAGGCTGCAACAAGTTTTTATTTATAACTAAACTGTTGTTTACCCCACCCAACATTTATAAATACACGTTTTCCCAGCCTTTGTTTTGTACTAGTCTTCTTGTCAACTGAAAATTCTGTATAAGTTGTTCAAAAAAGAAAATAACATTATAAGAAGGTCGAGAAATCTTAGTTATACTTTTTTTTTATATTGATGTTAGAAATGTTATTTAAAAGAACAAAATATCTAAACAAAAAGGATAATAATTAATTAGATTTGAAAATTGGAGAAACAACTCGATATGTTGATTTCACTGTCGATGAACAGACATAAGTCCGATGAAAAGAGCAAACATGTTTTCAGCAATTAAAAAGTAGGTCATTGTCATTTACGTATTGTAGCATCGCGAGGGTGGGGGCTGAAATAAAGAGCTTAAAATGCAACAAATTTTTTACTAGTTATTTTTTTTTATATCATTTTAACTTCTTTTTCTCGAACTATGCAGGTCAATTATATATTCGATAGCCATTAATCAAACATTATTATAGATTGTAGTAAGTAAAATAACAATAAAAAAGATTAAAGTTTAAAGTTAAAATCTCCTCAAAAGCTATTCTTTTAATTCCGATTCATAATACCTTTTTTAACGTTTCGAAGAATATAAGAACGTTTCGGAGAATATAAGAACTCAACCAAATTAAGACGAAAAAAAAAAAAAAAAAAACAACGAGTGAAAAAGTAATAATAGCAATCATAATCGTGATACCAAATACAGGGTGTCCATAAAGTCTGCGTACACTTTAAAAACAATTATAACTTTATTTGTATTTGGGATAGAAATAATCTGTAAAAAATGTTATAAAGTTAATGTACATAGTTTTTAAGTATAGTTATTGAATAATTCTTTACCACAAAATTTACAACAATTTTCAGATAAGTAAAAAAATATGAACTGCAAAATCGTATTACCCTTTGTATTGCTAATGATGGAGGACACGTGGAAACTTAAATAAAATTTCAATAAAACCTTAAAAAATATAGATTTACTTCTTTCTCGTCCTTTTTACAAATCATTTCTATTGCAAATACAAATAAAGTTATAACTTTTTTTAAAAGTGCACACGAACTTTATGGACACCCTGTATATGCGAATGAGCTTAACTCAAATATCGATTTTTTTTATAATTGTGTCGCCCCAAGCCTTTTACTGTCACTATTGAGCCGGGGGTTACATAGGAGGTACGTTATGAGAAAGGGTAACAGGTTACAGAGGGTGTCAGGAAGAGGGTAAGAGAAGGATGAGAATACTGATGTGAGTGGAGTGGACGAAGAAAGGAGCATGAGAGAGAGAGGGGGAGAGAGGATGAGAGTTAGTGAGATAGGAGATGACTATTGACTTTACATTTGAATTCTTGAAGATTGTAGCTGTAGGGAAAGCAAGTAAACTGAAGTGAATTCCTCAGGCGGGAAGTGCGAGAAAAGAAGCTGCTGGAGTAGAATTTGAGTTTACATGTTATTGGTTTCACAGTAAAAGGGTGGGACCTAGTTGTTAATCTTGTGGCTCGAGCAAATTCATGTATGGGGTGGGGTACCAGTAGGCTAAATTTATCTGAGCAGAAGCCGTGAAAGTATTTGTAGAAGCGACACATGGAAGCCACATTGCGCCGGTGTGAAAAGGACTGTGTGACACGATAACTAGACATATATGTATTTTATTATAATAGATTAAAATAGAAAATAGATTAGAATAGAAAATAGTTTAAAAACATATTTAACAAAAGTGAAAAAGAAGAGGAAAAATAATATAAATAAACGCTTTTTCTTTTATGAGGAAAATTGTCCTCCGGTAAATATTTGACTCAGTGATTTAATGAGATAATTTCAGCAGGTAGGTTTTCGATGACCCGGTCAAAGGCTGTCCTTTACTGATTCTTGACCACACATTAAGCCTTTTCCGGCGGAAGCCTTATTAAGATAAACAAAAAAGATAACTGAAATTTCAGACTTACAGTCGCCGGTGTTTGTCACCGGTGGTCTAAAGCATTTCCGGATTTCCGGGTTTCCGGTCAATTTTAAATAAATTCAGGTATTTTTTCCGAGTCAGTTAAGTTAAGACAGTTAAGTGAAGGGAGTCAGCCGAGTGCGAGCTTGAAGTAAGGATCTCCGTTCGTCTTGTTTCGTTCAGTTTGGATTTGTTGATCTCCATTAATTAGAGTTAGAGCTGTGTGTCACATTCGCCTGCCCCAACCGACAAGGCTAACTCTAAACGAATAAAGCATCCTTTCAACTCATCCAAGTTGTGGAAGTTCGTTCCTTATAGTCAATCTTGTACCCCCAGCTGTCCGGCCGACATTTTCAACAAACTCCCGGCAACAACACAGCGTGGAGAACGGCCGCCGGAGGAAATTGTTAGGACGGACCGAGCTGCCAAGTCGGGATCGATGGCATTACAGATTCTCCGTTTGATTTTGTCAAAGATGTGGTGGTAGCGGCAACGAATTTGAAGTGGATATAACAAAGTAAAAGGTTAATGACGATCTTAGAAGCTTAACAATGTAGAAAAAATTAAATAAAATCGATAAATAATAAAATAATAATAATAATAAAAAAGAAAGAAATGCATTTTCCCATGATGCAAGTAATAAAGGAATCTGGAATATGATTATCCACATTGGCTTCATCAAACACCACTAGGCGGTGCTTTTTAAGTCTATAAAAAAAATTTTTTTTCTTGCTTCCCCATTTTTCTCTCCCTTGCTTCAAGAGGTAATAGTACGTGGAAACTGGGGCACGTTAGTTTCCTCGGCCCACTTACGACTAATTATCTCTTTCCACTTTTCCAATACATAGTGTTCGCGCTTGGTTTTCAAAACCTCCACCTATGAAGTAATTCAAGGTTTTTCTTTGGTTGTTCCAACTCAGCGCAAGGCTGACTTTTGCTCGACCATTATAACGATGCTTATCCTTGCTTAACCAGGAGAAAGAAAACGGACATCTCTTAACCATGTTTAAACCTTCCAATGATAAAGTAAGTACACACTTTCTTTTAGTTGTTCCAACAAGGCACAAGGCTCGACCGTTAATATGATGCTTATATTTAACATAACTTCTGGACCAGAAAGAAAACAGGCATACCCATGAAGAACTTTGTTTTGCTGCAGTTTGTATGAAAAAAGAAAATTAAACAGTCCGTAGTACTTTTGAACGAACAACAAGAATAGAGTAGGCATTCCAAGTATGGATATTTACTCTACTCCCCCACTGGAGCGAGATGTGACACAAAGTCTTTTTTAAGGTGGGGAACCCGACCGCGTACGAACGAGCACAGGAACAAAAATTCCCCAGTCCCCTCAACCGCCGGTTGAGCTGGCCCCGGTGACGAGCACCTGGTCCACCCCTCTGCTGCAATAGAGTGGCGCGGCCGCAGGACACTGTTCCCCGGAACCGGGCCTCTACACAGTGTAATTTTTCTCAGATGCAACCCTGCCCTCTCGGACGGAGCTACAGCTGAGCCACACTGTCATCGAGGACAGAGACGCAGCTGAGAGATGATTTTGGTCCCTACCCGACACAAAAATGTGCCAGGTAAGTCATTCCAAGTAAGACCACTCACAAATAATTCGTACGAACATTTCTACGTACCAAAGACTACCACATACATACGTACACGATGTTTGTTAACCCATTTTAGTTCTATTTTCTTTTAGCAAAAACCAACTTCATCGCATTCATTTTATCATTTCGTTCTCTGTGACATTGTTTTGCCTTTTTTTTCTACAAAATTTGTCAGTTGCTGCCCACCTGATTTCGGTTAATACTCACTGGTGGTCATTACATCAACAAAGTCAATCTTCATTATGGCAGCAGTCGGTTTCTCTCCCTACTTTTAAAGTAGCAATCAACGCTGTCTGCTTTCTCATAGAAATATTGGTTACTATCAACCAGCCTTTATCCACAACAGTTTTCTATACACTCGAATTATATTGGAGCTCTCTTACTATTGAGCCTAGAGAAGAGGCATATGAGATCTACATGCTTCAATGTAAGTATTGTCATCTAAACTTATTTATAAATAGAACTTTGTCTGTGTGTGCGTGTGTCTGTGTATGTCCGTTACCTATAGACTCCGAAACGGCTTAACCTATTTTCTTGAAAATTTACATAGTTGTACTATAAGCGTCTGCGAGTGTTCTTAGCTAGGTTTTGTCTTGAGGTACCCTCAAGGCAAGATGTTTGTGTGTGTGTGTCTGTTTATCTGCCTGTATGTCTGTATTTTTTCAGCCTTTTTATTTTAGTTTTTGCTTCGGGTTTGGCTCTAAGTAGGTATAATTGTAGTTCTTAGTCTCAGCCATGATACCATTTATTCAGAGGACTTATTTAGCCTTCAAAATTCAGTTTACGACGAAAAAAACTTATTTGATATCGATACCAGGAAATCAAAATTTGACTTACACCCATTCATTTTTCTTTCAGTCTACGGTTTCGCTTTAATTAGAAACAACTATTGCTTTTTAGTCTTTCGTGCCAACGTCCAAAGAGTCTGAGCTCCAGGACCATGGATTAGTTGTAAAGCTTTCATTACACTCGAGCAACGCCGAGCTATACTGCTAGTAAAAAATAAACACGAACATGCTTGTAAACGCATTCTAGAAAGAAGAGGTGGAAATATTTCTTGGATCGTGCCAAGTGTGACAGTCATGCCATACTTCTGCGATCTCAACGTCGGTGGGCTGGTTATGCACACTGCATGAAGGACAGCCGAATATCGAAGAGGCTCTTCTATGGCGAACTCTCCACGGGGAAACGTTCGCTTGGTCGGCTAAAGTTGAAGTTCCAAGATAGCTTAAAGAAGGCCCTCAAGTGCTGTAACATCCCATACTCCTCCTGGGAATCCATTACTAAAGATAGAGCTGCCTGGAGATCCCAAGTGAAATCTGAAGTTGCAAAATTTGAAGAGGGTCGCATCAGGACCCTCAAAGAGAGGCGTCAGAAAAGGAAGGAGCACAAAAGCTTAGGTCTGTCCCCTGCATCCCCTGCCCCTGCTGCAACAGGCTCTTCCATGCTAAGATTAGCCTTATCAGCCACCTCCGTACACACCCAAACCCTTAGTGACCAGAAGTCATGGTCTTCTTCGCCAGCGAAGGACGAACATCAAGACGTACGGGAGCCTCTAATTAGGAAAGAGATGATGGGATTAAATTTATAAAATAGCCTAACGAATAAAAGTATTGATTCTCTAGATGTCGTGAGTTCGAATCCGCGATCAAGTAGTGTAAGAAAAGATCAACACAATGGGCAATAGATTGATATCATCTTAATATATAATACGCCAAGTGTATTTCTGTATGTAACTTTTAATGTTGCAAATGTAACGGGTATAACTTGATTGATTTCTCTTGCGATAGTTACACCAGGTGACAATATCTTTGTTATAACAATATTGAATTCTTCTAATGAATAATGTGAAGAAAGAATAATCAATATAAAATCTAGAAAAGATAAAATCACAATAAAAAAGAGATCGGATGATATCGGTGTATGGATGCGCAAAAGGGTAAAAATTGGAAACATATATTTGATATGTGATGAAAAAATATTTTATCAATATTGACAGTATGAGTTGATCGTTAGTTGAAGATTACATCTGCAGTTCTCTTGCGTCTCCAAACTGAACCCTTTATTTAATTTAAGGAATTCGATTGTTCTCGTTCAGCTGACCATTATTTAGTACTGATCAGTTATTGCTCACCCGTTTCTATTGAGTCCAAGTACACAGTACTTATCCCAGGAATTGAACTCACAATTATTATCTTCTAAAATTCATGAACGAACGCTTTAATTGTAACACCGTATCTTCACCCCACTGGAACGAAGCATTCCACCAGATTGGCTGTTGGTTCGGTATGGTCCAGTATTACAGGTTAGACACAAGTCTCCGGTTCCCAATGTCAATTCGATGTCACCCTCCAGCCATGTTGTGATTTCTTTTTATCCTGGAGATCGTAGAAACCCAGAAGATCTCCGTTGCCCTACCTTCGTGTTCGTCAGATGAAAATCGGGTTAACAGAAAAATAAATATAACCAAGTCAATATGATTTTAAAAGGACAACAATTTTGTTTATATATCAAAAACCAAAAGTAAAACAGTTCTTGTCGTACAAAGTTGTTCGAAGACAGCCGAACATCAACTCTTCTCTCCCCCACTCTTTCTGTCCTACTCTCTTCTCGTCTCGTCTCGTATCTCGGTGCTTCTCTCTGTGCTCGCGCAACCACGCGCTTAAATAGAGGCCGGTGGTCTTAGAATACAACCTGATTATTGACTTCTCCTCCTAGTTCAACCACACCAAACTCCTCCCTGACATACTTCTAAATTACAATTTCAACTCTCCGAAAATAAACAATTTAGCGATTGGTTTTCAAGTTTCACAAGAAAACGCTTTTATTACCTTACTAATAATTCTAGCGTTCTTTTTGTAAACTACAGAGATCATGTTTAAAAAGAAGTTCTAGATCAAATTATCCTTAATTTTAACCTCGATTCTTATAGTGTCAAAATGTATTTCTCTTTAAAATTTCTAAATTATTACTATTCCATTAGTAATCTGATATCCTTTGTAGACTTACAAAAAGATTGTTTTTCTAAATTGACTTTCTGCACTAAACATCTTCGTTATTCAAAGACAGTCTCTCTTTCACTTGTTTTTTTTTTTCTGTTTTACGGCATAATCTCTTTTATTATCATTATTATTATTTCAGGTGTGACATCGCCCGAGCCACATAATGCTTTAGGCCAGTGGTTCCCAAACATTTTTCTGTCATTTCCCCCTACACCCAGTTCAACCATCCAGATTTCCCCCTTCATGTGTATGAGAGAAAGAGCAGTTAAAACACACTGAGACTATTTACTAATTTATTTTTCAAATGTACGAATATACTGATAAACTTATAGTTACAGAGTAAAGTGGATAGAGAGCAGTTAGTAACAACTAAGCATAGCCATAGTGAATGGTTAGTAACAAATAAAAGGACTTTTGTTTGCTCTTCTACTTCAGAATTAAATTGTTGAGAAGGGTGATGCTGCTTCTTGTGCACCAATGTATCAATATCAGGGTTAGTTTGGGCAAGCACGCAATGTATGCCACATTCCACCTCCAGTTGGTTTCGTGCTTTGGGCTTGATTGTGAATAAAGTAAAAAATCCGACTCACAAAGGTAGGTTGTGGAACCCCCCCTCTCACTCTCTCTCTCTCTCTTC
Organism: Ascarosepion bandense; assembly: GCA_037127315.1. Classification (NCBI taxonomy): domain Eukaryota; kingdom Metazoa; phylum Mollusca; class Cephalopoda; order Sepiida; family Sepiidae; genus Ascarosepion; species Ascarosepion bandense. The sequence goes on along the minus strand of JBBBDQ010000884.1, from coordinate 415,202 downwards.
TCTCTCTCTCTCTCTCTCTCTCTCTATATATATATATATATATATATATATTCTTCATTTGTAAACGAATTATTACTCGACCTAGGTTTCTACGATGTGGTGTCTTCAGGCGATTTGCAATAACTGATTTTAGCGTTTAAGGTTTTTTTTTTCAAGAACGCTCACGTAACGGGGATTTTTTGAACGCCCACGTAAAAAAAACAAAAACAAAAATAAAACAGTAAACGGTAAAATCAGTTATTGCAAATCGCCTGAAGACACCGCTCACTGTAGAAACTTAGGTCGCGTAATAACTCGTTTACAAGTGAAGAATATTTAAAAGTTCTACAATATACTTGTATTGAACACTTTTTAATACACTTCTGTACTGGTCTAATCTTATTAGACTTATTATGACCAAAATCTAAGTAAATAAACAATCAATATATATATATATATGTGTGTGTGTGTGTGTGTGTGTGTGAAATGTGTATATATATATACAATTTGTTATATATATTATTTATATATTATATATGCGCGGTATTTATTTGAAAGCGCTCAATATCAGTGATAGAGCTGACATATTCATTTAGATAGGAGTTAGTTTTTGACCCTGGGTTTCACGCTCTTGCGATCGTCAGACAAACTCTGACAATCGCGAGCGTGAAAACCACAGTCACAAACTCACACCTATCTTAATGAATACACACACACACACACACACACACACACACATATATATATATATATATATATATATATATATATACTTACTCTGTGTGTGCGCGTGTGAATTTAGCCAAGGCTGACGACATAAACCATGCCAAAATAATGGAAATAACAAAAAAGTTACCGAATATGCGCACTTATAATGCTTCCAAAAAAACGATGTTAGACTAAAGCTTGTTTGTATTTAAACTTATTTTCGTATCCATTTAAAAGTAGACCGAGAAAGGCTGTGGTAACTTTTCCTTATTATTTCTTGTGAAATACTTCTTTTGTTTGTGTAGAAACCAGGTCAATGAAATTTCAGAGGAAGCCATTTCCAACTACTTTTCTGTCTATCCGTATATTGTTTTTCTTTCTCTCACATTTTTATTAGCTACCGAGTTTAAAAAATTACATATAAATTAAAGAGGGAGGGGGGAAAAGTTTCCTCCATAAAAAGTAATAGCTTCCTCGGTAGGTAATAAAAAAATTTCTTGTTGGCCTCTTAGTTTTAATAATTATCAACGGTTGTTCTTTGAAAAAGTGTCGGTCAAAAGGCACCTGACATTTTATTCTTTTTGTATCTTGTTTGATATGATCTCCCTTTTTCCTTAAGTGTTTGATTTCATGGTGGTGGCACTAGTAATTTGTTTCTGTCTGCGGATGATAGTCATCCACATACAGCTCATCAATGTGGCTAGATATATCCACTTGCTTCTGGCTGGGATCGAAACTCGACCGATATATATATATATATATATATATATATATATATAATGGTTACGTGTTAAGTGCTACAATAGAAATTTTTTGATTAATCAAAACTAAGAGATAAATCAAAAACAAATATTTAATTTACCAAAACATTAAATAGAAATATTTACAAATATACAGTTTTTGCATTCAAAAAGAAAAACAGGGTCTACTACTGGCAGGCGAAGTGGAAGAAAGATGTCAAATATCTTTACCCAGTTAAGATAGCAAAGAAGTTTAAGTGCTGTACGTTTTGGGAAATCCTCAAATGTGTATATAAAGAATAATTATTAGTTCAGTCAATGAAAGAGTCAAAAATATCTATTTACCCATATAGTTTCATGAGGGTCTCTTTCAGGTTTTAGTTGGTCGGCAACTTTTCTTAGAGATTTTTTCGGCTGGATGCACAGATTCACGAATCGGGCTAGAGTTGATAATGTTAGCAAAAACTGACTACTCTCTTCTCAAAACCTATTTTTAAAGAGGCTAAGACCTAATTTGCATTCATTTTTGCCTAAATCATCTTCAAATTGATTTGTATTATTTAGGTTTATTAAGGTTGAAACTGGTTTAATATTAGTTACATAATGTCTGTCGATATAATTTTTTAACATATTAATGTGGCAAATTCTTTTCTTTTTCCTTCGATCTAGGGTGTGGATGATATAATTTACATCATTAATTTTCTTTTCTATCTCATAAGGACCAAAATATCTTGCTTGTAGAGGATGATTAGGAATTGGCAAAAATACAAAAACTTTGTCACCACTTTCTAATTTATGATCTTTACTATTTTTATCGTATCTAGACTTCATTTTAATTTGGGTGTTTTTAAAATTCTCTTGTGCTATTTTGAAAGCATTGTGTAATTTCTCTTTAAAATTTGATACATAGTCTAAAAGATGCATCTCATTTTGTTCAGTCAACCATTTTTCTTTTAAAAGTCTTAGAGGACACTTAACCGTATATTCGAAGACCAGTTTAAAAGGACTAAACCCAAGAGTGTCTTGAATAGCTTCTCTAGCGGCAAACAAAACAAAATGAACCCTTTCGTCCCAATCCTTTTTATATTGATAACAATATTTTCTGATCATAGATTTTACTGTTTGATGAAAATGCTCAAGAGCTCCCGGTCATTCGGGGTGATAAACACTGAATTTGTAATAGCCATTTCACTCATTACTTGTTGAAATAAACAAGACATAAAATTCGAACCTTGGTCTGGCTGAATAGCCGAAGGAATCCCGACTAAACAGAAAAACTAATGTTAAAGCCTTAACAATAGTCCCGGCCTTAATATTTCTTAGAGGGATAGCCTTTGGAAAGCAAGTTGATATACACACAATTGTCAATAAATATTGACTTCCTATTTTTGTTTTTGGAAGAGTACCAACACAGTCAACAAGTACTCTACTTAAAGGTTCTTCAAATGCTGGAATAGATTTCAAAGGGGCGGACGGAATCTTTTGATTAGGTTTTCCAACCATCTGGCATGTATGGCAGGAGTTACAGAAATTGACGACATCCTGTCTAACTTTCGGCCAGTAAAAATGATTTAATATTTTTTCACAGGTCTTATTTATTCCTAAATGTCCTGACATTGGCGTATCATGAGCTATGTTTAATATTTCTTGTCTGTATACTTTCGGGCTCACTATTTGGTTTATTATTTTCCACTCCTCATTTAGACTGGCATCCACTGGGCGCCATTTCTTCATTAAAATGCCATCTCTCATATAGAAACATTCTCTAACTTTTCTTGCTTCTTCTAAAGGGAGTATTTTACTTTTTAAAAGACAAAGTTCAGGATCTTTTCCTTGTTTAATAACAAGTTGATTTTTATTTAGATTGTCTTTCATTTTTTCTGTATCATTTCTTTTTTGGGGAGGTGGTTTAGTTAATTTTTTATCCGAATTATTGGTTTGTTCTAAATGATGAAATATAAAGGTTTCATTCAATTGTGACCAATTAGCTGGTGTTGCTGAATCTTCCTTTTCTAAAATTTGTTTCTCTGCTTTTACCCTAATAATAACACAATCAGGGTATAATTCACTGTTTTCTTCGACCTCGAATTCATCGTTTATTTCTGTCACAGACGATTGGTTCTTCTACTATCCTGTCATCTGCTAAGTCGTTGCCTAACAGTGAGGAAACCCCTTGAACTGGCAGGGTTAGTCGTACACCGACTATAACCGGATCATTCACCAATTTCGATTTTATATAAATTTTATGAAAGAGACCCTTAATTGCACCGAATTCAACACCTTGAAATAACACAAAATCGCCAGTGAAGGTCGATTCCGATCGCTCTAGGATGCCTTCTAATAATAAGGTTCGAGACGCACCGGTGTCTCGCAAGATTTGGATAGGGTCGTCGATGTAAACAGAGCCCTGGGATAAAAATGGTTTATAATTTTCTATACATGAGTTTTTATTTTTTCTAACACCTAGTTCAGAGAAGGAAGAATGAAGAAAGGAGTTACTTGTTCTCTGTTTTATAGCAAAAGCATGAGTTTGAAGGAAGTTATTTTCTTCCTGTTTTCTGTTTAGGATACGGCAGTCGGATATTATGTGATTATCCTTTTTACAGTCGGCACAGGAAATTTTTGATTCTCTCAGAACAGAACTTTTAGGTGTATCTGTGAAGATATGAGTTGTCCCCCTTAGACAGACCCTCTCCAATAAAAAGAATAAAAAGATAGGGACTTCCCTTTCCCCAGGAATTGCTGAATAAACGGCCCAGCTAAATGGCTGTGTTTAATCCAGCTCCCGTGTTCTGTGTTTTCTGTATCTTTATAAAAGACAACATCATACATTATTAAATGGTGGCAGCGGTAAAACCAACAATGGAACACGCAACACGACTATAAACTGACACAAGAAGAAATTTATTAATGAGAGCCCCCCCCCCCCCAAAAAACGCACATGTGCACACTAGAAGACGCCATCTTGGATGTTCCTGAGAAAACCGTAAGTTGTCGAATTCATTCTCTCATTCTCTTTCACTCCCGTATATTGTTGCAAAATGACGTCCAGTCACTCAATGGAACCGCACATGCACTGGGAAACAAATAATTTGGTGGAATCCTTCAAATTTTTTAAGCAGCAATGCGAGTTATTTTTCTCCGTAAGAGCCATTGAGGAAAGTAAACAAGTGGACCACATTCTGCTACTGGCAGGCACGGAAGGCCTGAGAAGATACAACTCTTGGTTATTCGCCAACGAAGCGGACAAACGAAATCCGGCGGTGATTTGGAAAAAATTCTTAGAACAAATAGAGCCCCAAACTAATTTCCGAATTGCCCGCTTCACCCTACAAAAATACGCACAGTCCGACACTGAGAGTATCGATGACTTTCTCGCAAGGTGCAGGCTTCAGGCGCAGAAATGCAAGTTCAGAGACGAGCTCGAACTTGAGGAAAGAATTACCGAACAAATAATTATAGGAACCCGTTTCCCAGAATTACAAAAGAAACTACTGAGCAAGAACGAGCCCGTACCACTGCCAGATGTGCTCAACACGTGTAGAAGCTATGAAGCTTCAATCAGCCATATGGAGAAGATGAATGAGCTAAAAAAAGAGGAAAGCCACATAAGCGCCATAAAACACAAGACTGTAAGTTTCGACGTCTGTGGTAGATGTGGTCGTCAACACAAGCCAGGAAATTGTCCTGCACGAGGCAGTACTTGTTCTGCATGTGGTCGGAAGAACCATTGGGCCAAAGTGTGTCAGACACAGACATACAGAAAGAACACGAACAGGCAGCAAACCAAGAGCAAAAAAGCTGAAACAGCACGGGACACAGGAAGAAGCCAACAGAGCTGCATTAATGTGCAAAATGAAATAGAGATCGCAAGTGATTTCGAGAGTATGGCATTTTATTCAGTGCATGAGCACGAAGAAAAAACACCTGAAACAGAAGCCTTCGCGAATCTCGACGTTGCACTCCCAAACAGGCAAGGCACAGACCGGCTAAAAATCAAAATAGACACCGGAGCTGAAGGAAACGCCCTCCCATTACGTACATTCCGTCAAATGTTCCCCAAATGTGTGGACCAAAATGGACATCCACGTCCTGGAACGACGCAAGAAGAAACAGCTGTTCTAACAGCTTACAACGGCTCCAAGATCCCACAGCACGGATCCATCGTAATAAAATGCGCTTACAAGGGTCTATGGCGACACATAAAATTTTATGTGGTGACATCAAATGGACCTGCCATAATTGGACTACCCTCACTCAGAAGCCTAAAATTAGTAAGCCTCCACTGCACCACCAGAGAAATAAAAGATCCGATTGAATCGATCAAGGATTTAAAAAAGGTTTATCCCGACCAGTTTGACCGCATAGGACACTTCAAGGGCGACTATCACATAGTACTAAAACCCGACAATCACCCAGTGATCCATGCACCCAGGAAGTGCCCCATCCACCTAAGAGACGAAATAGAAAAGGAACTCAAGTCCATGGAATCCCAAGGCATCATCCGAAAGGTGACAGAACCAATCGAATGGGTCAGCAGTATAGTTTACGTTCGGAAAAAGAACGGAAAACTTCGCCTCTGCCTGGACCCCAAAGACCTCAACCGAGCCATCATGAGATGCCACTACAAAACCCCTACGATGGAGGAGCTAACGCACAAGCTATCGGGTGCTCAATATTTTTCAAAACTGGATGCCAAAAATGGATATTGGTCCATACCGCTCGATACTGAATCCCAACGACTAACAACGTTCCACTCACCATTTGGAAGATTCTGCTTTCACAGAATGCCATTTGGGCTAGTGATGTCCCAAGACGTATTCATGCAGAGAATGGACATGATACTAGAAAAATGCCCAGGGACAATCGGCCTAATAGATGACGTCATTGTCTATGGGAAGACCAAGGAGGAACATGATCTCAACCTCCGCAAGCTTATGAAGGTGGCGCAAACCGAAGGGTTGTGCTTCAATAGTGAAAAATGCGAAATTGACAAGAAACGCATAGCCTTCTTTGGAGCCATATACGACAAAGATGGTATCAAACCCGATCCGAACAAAGTAGAGGCAATAAAACAACTACCCAGCCCCACCAATGTAACAGAACTACAAAAGGTGTTAGGCATAATCACCTACTTAGCGCCCTTCATTCCGCATTTATCTGATTTGACGGCACCCATGAGGGATCTTCTCAAGAAAGAATCAGAATATCAATGGACAGCCAGTCACCAGAAAGCACTGCAGAAAATAAAGGATCTGATATGCCAGGAAATGTCTCTCGCATATTTCAACCCATCAAAGGAAACAAGCCTGCAGGTGGACGCCTCCAACAAAGGATTAGGCGCAGTACTCATGCAGGAGGGAAAACCAATCGCCTTTGCGTCGAAAGCACTCACAGAGACAGAACAAAGATATGCGAACATAGAGAGAGAGCTGCTAGCTGTCGTCTTTGGCTGTGAGCGATTTAAAACCTACTTATATGGATGTCAATTCAAGGTAGAAAGTGACCACAAGCCATTAGAGATGATCAGTTTAAAAAACCTAATCTCATGCTTCTACGCCTGCAGGAGTATGACCTGAGCATCACATATCGTCCAGGCAAGGAGATGACCCTGGCAGATGGATTCTCCCGACTACCAAATAGAAAAAACAAAGAAGAGATCAACCTCAATATAAGAGTGGATTTCGTTCAGTTTTCCACTGAAAAATTAGCACAGATCAAGCACGCAACCACAGCTGACTCCATCCTCTGTGAACTCAGAGAAACCATTCTACAAGGTTGGCCTAACACTTCCCGAGAAGTCAACAAAAATTTGCGGCCATATTGGTCCTACCGGGATGAGCTCTCCATTGAAAATGGCATAATACTCAAAGGTGGCAGAATTCTGATCCCTACATCAATGCAACCAGAGATATTGGAAAAGATACACTATGGGCACCAGGGGCGCGAAAAATGCAAACTGAGAGCCAGAACATGTGTTTTCTGGAGCGGCATCAATAATGACATTGACAGAATAACACAGAAATGCACCATATGCCAAGAGCTGCAAAAATCTCAAACCGCAGAAACCCTCATGCCACACGAGATCCCTGTGCGACCATGGCAAATCCTAGCGACTGACATTTTCAACCTCAATGGAGTTAATTATCTTCTAATGGTGGATTACTATTCGAAGTACCCCTTCATCCGCAAACTCAAAGAATTCTCTAGCAAAGAAGTTATCGGTTTTATCAAGCAAATATTTGCTGAGCAAGGAGTCCCAGAAAGGCTTATCAGCGATAACGGTTCTCATTATAACTCCCAGCATTTCAAAGACTTCGTAAGAGCATGGGACTTTGAGCACATCACCTCCTCTCCCAGATACCCACAATCCAACGGCATGGCAGAACGCTGTGTTCAAACCGTCAAAGCGGCTATGAAAAAAGCCATGCTGAGCAACCGGGACATAAACATGAGCCTGTTGTGTCTCCGATCCACCCCAATAGACCACATTATTCCATCCCCGGGAGAATTGCTGTTCAATCGCAAACTAGTCAGCAACCTCCCCGCCAAATGCACCAACCAAAACGTCCGGAGGGAGGAAATCCAGAATCAACTACTCCAAAGACAGTTGTCACAGAAAAGGCACCATGACATACACGCCAAGGACCTCCCTGATCTTAGCACAAGACAACAAGTACGCATTCAAGACCAAGACTCAAGAAGATGGACCCCAGCCATCGTCAAACAGGCCTGTGCTGAACCGCGTTCATACATCGTCGAAACGCCGTCAGGGCAGAGTCTCCGCAGAAACCGCAGGCACCTCAAGGAAGTTGCCCACACACCCAACACCACATCAATACCAGACGTGCACCCTGAGGAAACTCCCAGCACCAACATAAGCATCTGCGCACCGCCTATGGAAGCGCAGAGCCCTGCACATGCAACACAAACCAATACGAGTAGACTAGAAACTACTACAAAATCAGGTCGTGTTATCAAACCACCCAAAAGATACGACTTGTAAGAAACTGTTATAAAAAACTCCTTATGGTAAAAGAGGGATGTGAAGATATGAGTTGTCCCCCTTAGACAGGCCCTCTCCAATAAAAAGAATAAAAAGATAGGGACTTCCCTTTCCCCAGGAATTGCTGAATAAACGGCCCAGCTAAATGGCTGTGTTTAATCCAGCTCCCGTGTTCTGTGTTTTCTGTATCTTTATAAAAGACAACATCATACATTATTAAAGTATCTCTTATTTTTTCATGCATATCACTTCTATGAGATACATTATGAGGGAGAGGTTTCGACAGTGCTTGTGTATTTGTGTGAAAACCTGATTGGTTTTCATTTACATTATAATTTTTTCAAAACTCTTCTTGTGAATTACACTATAAGTATCTGCTACTACTGTGGCCTTGTCAATCGTTTCTACATTCTTATCTTCGAGATGTATTCCAATCTCCTGTGAAACGCATTGCTTAAATTCTTCAATAAGAAGGCTTTGGCATAACTTATTATAATCATTATTTTATTTATTTATTTTTTTTCCCTAACCCATCTATCAAAGAAATCTTTTTTCCTAGTGAACTCAACGTATGTCTGTTGCACACACTTTTTATAATTTCGAAATTTCTGCCTATATGCATCTGGTACTACTTCATATGCATTTAAAATGGCGTTTTTGATTTTTTCATAATCTGTGGCCTCTTCAATACTGAGAGCCGAGTATATATCAGCAGCTCTGCCGACCAAAACCGTCCGTTGTTGAACTAATTTCATAAGGCCATCCTAAATTTATTGCTATTTTTTTCAAAATGAGGAAAATATTTTTCCATTTCTTTCTCACAAAACTTAGGTACTAATTTGATATATTTACCGGCATCAAATGCTGCACTTAAGGAAGAATTCTCTGAATTTTGACTTATATTTTCATGTTGTAATTTTAATTTTTTTAACTCTATTTCAGCTTGGATTTGTAATCTTTTTGCCATTTCTATTCTTTCTTGCATCTCTAATTTCTTTATTTCTAAATGAGGATGTAAATTACTTTGGTCGTCTTTTTCGTCTATATTACATGAGTCTAAGAAATTTCTATTTATTAGTTCTTTTGCTACGATACTTTTAATTTCTCCTTTTTTCATAGGCGTGTTTATATTTAATTTGAAATCGTCCGCCATTTGTAATAAGTCCGATTTTTGTAAAACTTCAAATGATTCGCTAACATCGACTAAACTTTAAAAAAAAATTCCACGGAAAAAGGCATATTATTTTTTATTTTTTTATTGTTTTACGAAAGATTTTTAAATATAGTTACTTTCTTTTCGCGATTTACGTATATTGAGTTTATTTTAATGAAAGCAACGATACCAGCCTTAACCCAAGAGGAGACATCGGATGCACGGCCTTCAACGGGAAGACTAAAAACGTTGTTCCAAGGGACGTCACACAGGAAGTCGCGGAACGAGTCCCAGTCTGCTCTTTGGTAACAGTAGGATATTCTGCTGGTCTGAGTTTCTTGGGTAGAGTGGGAGTGGAATGAGATGTTAACGGAAACTACCGCATGGTCAGAGTTTCTAAGAGAGCAGAGCTGCTTGGCAGTGCAAGAGTCTGGGATGGAAGTGAAGCGGAGGTCTAGTAGTGAGTCCCGTCCATTAGGGTTATTGGAGATATGCGTGGGGAAATCCACCACTTGCGTAAGAGATTGGGTGATTGAAAAATTCATGGTGTGGACACCAGCAAGATCGGTGATAGAGTTCTCCAGCCACTTGACGTGGTGGGCGTTGAAGTCACCAAACACAAATATGTGGGCAGATGGATGAGAAGAAATGGCCTTATCGATATTGTTAGAGATGTTATCAAGTACTGAACAGTCAGAGGAGGGGGAGCGGTTCTGTTTTTAATTATTACTCACGCAGTAACCTTTTACGGTTACAACACACACACACACACACACACACACACACACACACACACACATTTCAATGGTCATTACATATACATATATATAAAATTATACATAAAATGAAACAAAATTCCGATGTTCAAATTCGTTGAATAGCCATTTCTACCTACCTGCTTTTCCTTTTGGATTAAAGTTATATAAAATAATAAAATTATACATACATATATAGAGATATGTGTGTGTGTGTACATATATATATATATATATATATAAATACTACACACACACACACACACACACACACACACACACATATATATATATATATATATATATATATATATATATATATATATTCTGGATTTATAACCGTTTAATTATGTGTTGAGTTTTCTTTTCTTCATTTCATATTGCTCTGGGAAATATCCATTGAGCTTCTTATTTTTATCTATTTTATATATTATACTAACTAAATAATTTTGGTGAGGATTTTCTTCTTCCTTTTTGGAGGTTTGTCATTATCCCCCCCCCCCATATATATATATATATACACATATATATAAAGATATTTATATATATATAAATATATACATACAGTTACAAATACATATATAGATATATACATACAGTTACAAATATATATTTATATATATATATATATATATATAAAGATATTTGTATATATATAAATAAATACATACAGTTACAAATAAATATATACATACAGTTACAAATAGATATATAGATATATACATACAGTTACAAATATATATATATATATATATATATATATATATATACAGTTACAAATATATATATATATATATATGTGTGTGTGTGTGTGTGTGTGTGTGTGTGTGTGTGTGTGTTGTGGTGCAGTGGATATCAGTTCGGAACGAGAAATCGGGGAGCCGAGTTCTAATTCCAGTTGAATTTCTTGCATTCACTTCCGCGCAAATACCTTTGGGGAAGGGATTAATCCGTATATTTCCTCTAGTTATGGGTTAAAAATAACAGGACAGATTGGGTTCTATAGCCTTGGCTGGCAACCAGTATACCGCAGAAAGTAATGGCAACCTACTGCGGGATAATCTTCTGTCCAGTCAGTCATGTCTTTTCCGAGACATGATAGCCCAAGCGTGTATCACGTATGGCACTTAACTGACTGATATGTAGTGAAATTATGTATGTAAATCAATAAATATACATATGAGGAGGGTGTGCATATATATAGTATTATTATTATTCAGGTGTTGATAAAACAGTGCTCAATGTATGAACAGAGCTGTTTTATATATATATATATATATACAAATTGTCCTACGTCTATGGCACGACTCGGAGTTTCATGCGTTGGTGCCTACTTCAAACTGAAAGTTTAATAGATTTGAATTTTAAATTCAATTCACTCGATGTCCATGGGAATTAAAACTTATAAAGTTACTCCTTTTTAATAACAAGATTAAAAATTTTAATATTCTATGGTACATATAGATAAAAATTTATCTTTTTAAATTCAAAAATTTAAAATTATAATAAAAATAAAAAATAAAACGCAGTGAGAATAAATCAAAGGGGCGTAAATCATGAGTCTTAAAAATTTAAATATTTAAATATTACATGTACATAAAAAATGTAAGGAAAATTAAAATTTTTAAAATTTTTAAATAAAAATAAGATAAATAAAATAAAATAAAATAAAAATTAAGGAGTAAGATTTAGAATTAAAAATTAAACAATGTAAGGAGCAAAAATAAAAGGGGATTAATTCATAAATGTTAAAAGTAATATTGCAGGTGAAAGAAAGAAAGCAAGAAAGAAAGAAAGAAAGAAAGAAAGAAAGAGCCAAACGTAAAGAGGAATCTATATCAATCTGGCTGAAAGAATTTAAGTAAGTATTTTTTTCTGTGGTGACAGCATGTGGTCATTAAATCACTTTTTATTTAGCAAATTTGGATTATTGATATGGTTTATGATGGCAAGTTTTTCTAAAAGGCACAGATTATATTTATCTCCTTTTCCATTGTAATGTTTGGATTTAGCTACGATATTTGAGGTAATAATTGTTTTTTGCTGTTGTTTTTAATTTCAATAAGTATAAAGCAGTATTGTAACTGTTATTTAAAGTGAACCCAAATTCAAATCTATTAAACTATTAATCTGTTAATATGCCCCTGCTGATTGCATAACGCATGAAACTCCGAGTCGTGCCATAGACACAGAATATATATATATATATATATATATATATATATATATATATATATTATTCAGACTATTGTTCTCATCTTTGTTGCCATTTGTACAACGTTTCGGCCGTTGTACGCTTCATGAGGTGCTAGGAATTTCAAACTAAATGCTTTATTACAATTACTGGGGTATATCATTCTGAAGTTATTTCCCTCTAACCGTTTAAGTTACTTGTTCACCACTGTTGTAGCCTGATATTGAACTCACAAGTCCTTGAGTCAAGTCACTGGAACTAACCACTATATCCACTAGGCCATGTGTCCTTAAGGATGTGGCCAAGAACAACTGAAAAAACTGAAAAAAAAAAACAACTGAATTTCTGGGACTTATAAACCTAATGTTCACTAACCTATTTATACCAGAGTTCATATTGCAATTTTTTATATTAATGGCTTTCTCTAGTATTTTTACTAGAGCCCATATTGCAATTTTGACACTAATTATTTTCTCTGGCACACCGTATTACTGGTTCCCATATTGTATTCATCACTATGCTTGGTCAGCTTAGGAGATTTTTGAAGCCTAGCACATGTGCTGGTTCTTTAAGTTTACGTAGTTTCCAGTGGCGTTCTCCATGTATTATTTCAACTTCATTTCATAAAGGGCGGTGATCCTCTTTCTCTCTTCATATGTGGTCTGCTATACCTGATTTTTCTATCTTCTATTGTGTTACGGCCTTGCGATGTTCTTGTAGCCTTACCTTAAGGAGGTGGTCTCTTTCTCCTTTATATATTTTCCACAGCTACATAGAATGGCGTACACACAGTCCTTAGTCATGTCCTCTGTTGGTGGTCTTACTCAGGAGAGATACCTGCGAAGTGTAGAACCATTTCTGAAGATCGTCCTGATGTGATATAGACCACAGATCCCTTGAATTTTCTCCGATAAACCCCTTCACATAGGGTAGACAGACGGAGGCTGTTTTCTGAGAGTTGTTATCCTCATGCACCCTCCCTTCTGTGTTTGTTAGAGTTGTTGTCATGTACCCTGGATAATTGTTTCGTTGTAGGGTACTGATTATACTGATCATTTCCTGTTCGTATGTCTCTGAGTCGCCGCTTATGGTTTTTGCTCGATGTTGCAGGCAGCGAACGATCGTTTTCTTTACATTGTATGGGTGGTGGGAGTTGAAGTCGAGGTATTGTTCGCTGAATGTTGGCTTGCAATATACGGATGTCTTGAACCCCACCTCTGTTCGAGTTATTAGCCCATCCAGGGATGCTAGTTTGTTGTCACTCTTTTTTTATACAGTGAACTGCATGGATGATCTTATTAAGTTCACATGGTCCAGTAGCGTCTGGACCTCCTCCTGGTGTGGCCAATGTATCAAGGTATCATCTCAGCCATAGAGTTGGCTTCAGAGCTGCGGCTTCTAATGCCATCTCTTCAAAGTATTCCATGTATATGTTAACCAGTGATGACGATAATGGTCTTCATCCTGCAGATATATGTATAATCTCAATCCGAAGTGTGTTGTTTGTGTGCAGAAAGCCAACAAAGATAAGGACAATAGACCCAGTAGTGTAAATACTACCTCATATCAGATATATATATATATATATACAAGTAAAGAAAACCAACAATTATAGAATTCTGAGTTCTCCGCCATTTTTTAAGTTCTCAATACAATAAATAATGTAGCGCATAATATAATTAAAACTAAATTTGTTTTTTGAATTAAGAAATTGATTTAATTTACATGAAAATCATTTTGACAACAATGAGCTAACAGTAAATTTTATTAATTTTAAATAAAAACAAATATATATATATATATATATATATATATATGAACAATGCATTGTTCATATACATATACATGTATATATTTACATATATACATATATACACTTATACATATATATATACATATATATATAAATATGAAATTTTGCGCATATATACATATATATATACACACACACATACATATACATATGCAGATACAAATATACATATATATATATATATTGATATATATATTTACATACATATATATAGATACTTATACATAACTATACATATATATATATATACATATATACATACCTATATATACATACATATATATACATATATACATAAATGTATATTTACAAATACATATATGCACATATATATGCATATACAGATATATATATATACATACATACATGCATATATATATATACGTATATACACACATATATAAAAATATATGTAATTATATATATACGTATATATAGAAATATATAAACACACACACACACATTATATATATATATATATATATATATTTGAATTTTTCTAGTTTAAAAATTGTACAAAACTGGCTATATATATATATATATATATATATATATATATATTTGAATTTTTCTAGTTTAAAAATTGTACAAAACTGGCTAGTCACGTGTGGAAATAAATGTTTAAGTAAAAGACTCCGATGTAACTTGGAGCGAAGTAAAAACGGCCAAATCTTAAAACATTGGTAAAATATGCATATTATGCCAGGAGGAAAAATTGGCTATTATGTTGTTCCCAGACAAAAAATGAATTACTAAACGAAAGAATAGAAATCATGTCCATTTGTAATCATACCAATAAATACCTACTAGATTCATACAGTCATGGATGAAAGACTTCTAAGACGTTCTTAGTAACTTCTCCTAATTTTGAAAATTGCGCGTTCATAAAAGATCCCTGTTACGTGAGCGCTTGAAAAACGGTAAAATCTGTTATTGTAAATCGCCTGAAGACACATACATAGGTCGCGAAATAATCCATTTCCTACTGAATTATATATATATATATATATATATATATATATATATAAATTTCATATATTGTATATATTTCATATAATATATATATATATATATATATATATATATATATATATATATATGAAATCATTTGTCTGAGCATTATTTTTTATCGATACTCGTATTTAAGTAGATGTTCTGTTTATAATCAAACAGTATATATTTATTTTTACCGGCCTGATTATTTACGATAAGTATTTGTTACGAAAAAGTATTGTGTGTTATTCGGCAGGATTTTGGTAACAAAAATTTATCGTAAATAATCAGGCCGGTAGAAATAAATATATAATACTGTTTGATTATAAACAGAATATATGCTTAAATGCGAGTATCGATCCAAAATAATGTTCAAACAAATAATTTCAAATTGTCGATTTTTTTATAAGCATTTCGTTATTCTTCGTTAATTTCCGTAATATATATATATATATATATATATATATATATATATATATATATACGCACCATATATATATATATATATATATATATATATATATATATATATATATATATACGAATATATACGTATATACACACATATATAAAAAATATACGTATATATAGATATATATAAACACACACACACACATTATATATATATATATTTGAATTTTTCTAGTTTAAAAATTGTACAAAACTGGCTAGTCACGTGTGGAAATAAATTTTCAAGTAAAAGACTCCGATGTAACTTGGAGCGAAGTAAAAACGGCCAAACGGCCAAATACATAAACATATGTATATGCGTATATGTATATACATATAATTATATACATATATATGTACATATAATTATATTCACATATATGTAAATATATTCATATACATATATATATGTCTATATACATCTAAATATACACATACATATACATGTAAATATATATATATATAAATGCAAATATATACCTATATATTTGCATATAAATGCATACATTTACATATGTATATGTGTGCATTTATTAAATAAACAAATAAATAACCGGCTTGTAATTTCAATACGAACTTTTTTTCATAAAACTGATGTTTTCTGATTATGTGAATTCATTTTTGACCTAATTTGTAAGTTCTGTATTGGAAAATTTTTTTTAATGCGTTTATACACACACGTTATACAGATACAATTTATTTCCACAGGTAAGTTTTTAGCACCCATATCTTCAGACCACGAAAAGCTGAAAGTTCTCTCTCTCTCTCTCTCTCTCTCTCTCTCTCTCTCTCTCTATATATATATATATATATATATATATATATATATATAGCTAACATATAAAAAGAATTCAATTGTAATTTGTTTGCTTTTCTTGGCAGCAACACCGAGGACATTCATAAAATATATTTTTGTCTATTTTGAAATATAAATAAATTCTACATAAATTCGGTGACACAAACTGTAAAATATTAAAAAATATGTGTAAAATTCTATTATATGTTAGCACTTTTGTTCGCAACATTTTTATTCAGTTTCATTTTTCCTTTTGTTAGGTCCGGGAATTCCTATCTTGTAAATTTTTTGAAAGTCTTACTACTCATTAAAATCAAATCAAACTTAAGCCTTACTTTTATACGTTCTGAAATAATAAGTAAATGAATATAACGAAACTTGGTTATAAGCAACCGACAATTTGTAATTAATTATTTTGAACATTATTTTTACCGATACTCGTATTTAAGTAGCTATTCTGTTTTTAATTAAACAGTATTTTATATTTATATCTACCGGCCTGATTATTTTACGATAAATTTTATTACGAAAATGTGTGCTATCCAGCAGGATTCGAATAAATAGGAGTCGCAGGTTCGAATCCTGCTGGATAGCACACATTTTCGTAATAAAATTTATCGTGAAATAATCAGGCCGGTAGATATAAATATAAAATACTGTTTAATTAAAAACAGAATATCTACTTAAATACAAGTATCGGTAAAGATAATGTTCAAAATAATTCATTATAAATGAATGAATATAGTAAACAATATCATTTCAGAAGAGATTTTTATCATGTGCCCATAGAAAAATTAATTATTTATTTCTTATTAAAACAATACCAATGTGATAAGTAAAAATAAGTAAAACAATAAGTCTACCGAGCTAAAATGTATGTGTTTTTACTGTTTTAAAACAGAATCCTTAAGATTTTATCTGTTTATTTAAAAAACATAAAATGTGTCAAATTTAAAACGTGTTGGCTAAGTTAAAAAGAAAACAAATTATTTGAATATCGTTAAATATATATATATATTTTTTACCTGAAACGACTACAACAATTAAATAAGTGAGTTTTTATTTGTCATGTCGACTACGTTTCAGTTCCCATCAATAAGCGCTATTAAACATGAAAAGAAAATAATAATAGTTTGCTTACCATTGAGAAAAAGGAAGATTGGAATCATCAAGTATTTTATCCCATTTCTTATGCCATACCAAACTCTCAGCAGCTTCAGCCCAAAATGTTTTAGGGTCACTCATAGATTTTGCAAATGCTTGGTCATATAGTGAGTTACTCGTTGTAGAGGCATAGTGATGACAGCAAGTCGACCACGGCCATAACTTTAGTCGAGACCCGTTTAGCTGAAAACTCTTTGTTTTTTTCGTACATTTCTTTTTTAATGCAAAGACAGATAAAGTCCTTGACGGATGTGGAAAAGCTTGGGTCGGTTCGATCCAGTTTGTCCAGTTATCGAACCTTTGAAGTGACCTTAGCCGTCTCAGTGTCAAGAGGCCTGTAAACGCAGCCATTCTTTCGTGTACACTAACTTGTTAACGGGTCGGAGTGAAATCTCGCTCGCTGTCTGTATAACTGTTGCTTTTAGTAGTGAATATCAACCATCGTAAGTCAGGTGGAACATGTGTCCTGGACGCATTCAAGCGTATATATTTTTTTCTTTTTGTGACATCTCGTCCTCAATTTATATGGTTTTTGTAAATAAATACCTGGAGTACATCAATACTTTTTTGAACTGGTGTTGTTTTTTTTTTCCTTTTTCAGAAGGTAATTTTTCTATTATTCGTTGCGGTGACAAAAAAGTAAAAAATGATGAAATTGATCTATTAAACAGTGGTATATATATATATATATATATATATATATATATATATATTCATGTTATTTCTTTCCATTAATAAATTTCTATTCCCACATGCAAAAAGTATATTTTTATTCTTCCACAAATTCACACATTCTAATCTATACGCTTCTGATGCTTACGAATAAATCTGTAAGTTGTAGGGAGTTCGGTTAAGGCCGACTTAACATTAACCATCAATTCTACTTCATTTTGACCGTTGTTCTTTTTTTAAGTATTTATCTCGATAATTGGCAACATTCCAACATTGTCGAATGCAATTCTTATATTATTCTGTCAAATCCAGTGTCTTTCTTGGACAGGTACAGAAATGGTAATCACCAGTTGTTTATTCCGATCTGTCTACTCACTCAGTGTAACAAATTTTATTTCATCTAACCCTGCTTTCACTGAGCACTTTAATCAGCTAATAAATTAATAATTTTAGAAATGAAGAGTATCTCAGATTTTTGTTTCCCAATGTGCTTATACCTTACGATTTAATATTTACGAAGCTCAGATTATTACAGTCCAACGTCGAGGTCACCTATGCGCAGGTTGGCACAGAATGTTTTTATTTTTGAATATTGCATTTCACGAGGTACAAGGCCAAATAGGGAGGGGAGATAGGTTGGTCGTCATTGACTATCCTACACCTCGATAATCTGGTTCTCAACCCATTCATTCATGACAATACTCATCCACCAAAAGAACTTGAAGCCGTAGGGAGATGGTTAATATTTATTAAGTTCGCCTTGTGTTCATACATAACCGAACTCCCTACAACTTACAGATTTATTCGTAAGCATCAGATGGTTGTAGCTTGGAATGTGTGGATTTGTGGAAGAATAAAAGTATACCTTTTGCATGTGGGAATAGAAATTTATTAATGAAACGTTCCAAGAGAAACAGGTAAGAAGTTAAAGATATCAAGTGTTCGTAGTAGCAACTTGTTTGAAAGAGTTTATGTGTACGTAGACAGGAACGTATGTATGTATGTATGTATGTATGTATGTATGTATGTATGTATGTATGTAAGAGCGTTGTCGTTGGATAGGATTGAAGTTATCGCTAAGGGTGAATGGTGAAAAAGGAAGGAGGTGATAGATGAGAGAGAAAGATAGAAACAATAATAATAACAATTGCATGACGTTTGTCAAGGGTACGTGTTAATTGCTCGTTATTTTAACTCTCTGACGACGGTTGAGCTTCCTCGTCTTTTATTTCGTTTGGAAATTCACTCCCGGGTGTGATTCTGGCCTTTCCATTTCGCATCGCGGTGTGAAATTTCGCGAGTTTTGTGTATGTTAAGCAAAGTTTGTAAATTCGAGAAAATTTGTTTATTTCCAACAATGAGTCAGATTTGAAGTTTTAAATCTAGAATTTTTTTTGTTCACTACAAACTTATTGATCGCCATTATTTTTAGCACATACCATAATACCGAACATTTACAGGGATCCTACTGAAGCACCCATGACATGATACATTTTTTAATTTATTAATATAAAAAAATATAAAATTATGACATGAAATGGAGGAGGGGATGTACCCAATAAAAAAATAAAATACAAGATAATATTCAAAATAAGACGAAATATGTTAGTAGGACCTCGTACACTTCAAAGAAAAATAAGAGAGCAAACTGTATTTTGCCGTTAAACAGAATCAAGCAGTTTATTCGCTGGGAGCAAAGAAGAGAGAAAATAAATTATAGAGTGGATAATTATGAAAGGCTAATCCAATCAAGATAAAAACGGTGAAAACAAAAACAAACTGAAGATATTGGAAATCTCGAATGCATTGTAACAAAAGACAATGTCGGGAGCAGGCCAGGAACAACAATTATTCGCATTAACTAGGTAAACAAAACTGTTTAGCTTAATCAGGAGAAGAGACCAAAAGGAAACCGCTCCATTATGTCTGAAGAAGATGGATGCGTGTTCCTTGGACTTATAGTGGGGGGTACGTTCTAGTGGAGAGTAGTTGTATGTTGCTGCAGATTAACGGAATTTGACCTCGTTGTAGATAGCCCACTATAAGTCATAAAGAAATGTTATAAACCAAGAAAAGCAAATTGTGTTTAGAAACAACATTTTATATATATACACATATGTAACACCCCAACGGTCCGTCCTAACAATCTCTCCGGCGGCCGTTCTCCACGCTGTAATTTTGCCGGGAGTTTGTTGAAAATGTCGGCCGGACAGCTGGGGGTACAAGATTGACTATAAGGAACGAACTTCCACAACTTGGATGAGTTGAAAAGGATGCTTTATTCGTTTAGAGTTAGCCTTTTCGGTTGGGGCAGGCGAATGTGACACACAGCTCTAACTCTAATTAATGGAGATCAACAAATCCGAACTGAACGAAACAAGACGAACGGAGAATCTTACTTCAAGCTCGCGCCCGGCGGGACTCCTCTTCTCTACTTAACTGACTCTATTTATTGAAAATGAATACGGAAATCCGGAAATCCGGAAATGATTTAAACCACCGGTGATAAACATTGGCGACTGTAAGTCTGAAATTTCAGTTATCTTTTTTTTTTTATCTTAATAAGGCTTCCGCCGGAAAATTCTTAATGTGTGGTCAAGATACAGTAAAGGACAGCCTTTGACCGGGTCATTCGAAAACCTACCTGCTGAACTTTATCACTGAGTCAACCATCTACCGGAAGAGCGGAAGGATTCAAAACAGTAATCGGACACTCCTGTCTCTTCCACAACTTTCCTCATAAAAGAAAAAGCGTTCACCCATTT
This sequence comes from Ascarosepion bandense, assembly GCA_037127315.1. NCBI lineage: Eukaryota > Metazoa > Mollusca > Cephalopoda > Sepiida > Sepiidae > Ascarosepion > Ascarosepion bandense. Next base: position 394,014 of record JBBBDQ010000884.1, on the reverse strand, counting down.
ATTCTTCCTCTTTTTTACTTTTGTTAAATATGTTTTTAAACTATTTTCTATTCTAATCTATTTTCTATTTTAATCTATTATAATAAAATACATATATGTCTAGTTATCGTGTCACACATATCAATTAAGGTTTTTACAATTAAAGTAATCCTTTTAAGATGGGTCCAACGGATGTTAAAATGTTCATAGCAATAAATGATGAAAAGAGAATTTATGAGTATGTATATGGGAGCGTTGTGAATAAGGAATGTCTTTGATGTATCCGCTCCTTTGATAGGTAAGTAGTTTTGAGACAGCGAAGGATAAGATGAGAGGGAAGGGAGGCGAGCATAGTAATTAGCTTGACGTCGGTCAAGGAAGATACTAATTACACTCGTCTCTCTCGAGTCTGTCTGGGTCTGTCTGTCTGGCGATGCTTTCTGTATCGGCTTTTTATTTCGTTTTTTTCGATCGCAGCAGATCATTTGCGAATTCACATCCGTATTTGATTCTGGGCTTCCCATTGGCCTATAAATAAAGTTCGCGTAGGCTCGCGAACTGGAATTTAATATTTAATTAATTTTTAGTTTTCTACCGGAACATATGCGTCGATCCGTTTGCGCACCGACGAGTTTTGGTCATTTGCTTTTTGGCCGTGAGAGTTCAAACGCTTTGCTCGGTATCTATCGCCACAGACTTTCGGGGGTCGCCAGTGAAGAATTGATCCTTCCATTTAGGCGTTCTTTTTCCACGTCGGGGTTTGCCAGTGTAGAGTGGCGTGCGTCATAGAAGATGTAGGAATGCGTTTTCCTTGAACGTCGGGAGTCACCATTGTGGCGTAGGGGAGTTGGTTAATGTTTCTTTGATTCGGCCTTGTGTCAGACTTAACCGAACTCCCTACAGCTTACACGTTTTTTGCAGAATAATTTCATTAGAAGATTTATCAGAAGGTTTTTCATCATCAGAAGGTTGGTTGTCGGCAGGTTGGAATATGTGGAATTGTGTGGAATAGCGTAAGAAGAATAAAATATACATTTTGTATTTTAAAATAGAAATTTATTAAAAGGAGGAATAACAAGAATTTGTATAAATTAATGTTCAATGAGAATGTTAAGAGTATCAAGAGTTCGTACAAAATGTTCTAGTAGTAATTGTTGAAAGAGATAAGGAGAAAAAGAACAAGGTGTGACCTGACCTTATCTCCGGGTCGATTTGAAGTTGGTTACATTTTAGCCCTTTCGTCTCTCGGCTCCCACCTGTCTCTTGACTGACACCGAGGTCATTTATATAGCCCTTTTGAATTTCACACTGGATCGCCAAGTCCTTTCAAGTCTTACAAGTCGCTCCCATTGGTCAAAAATCATTTTAAAACCTACTTGCGAAATCTTTTTTTTTTTCGTTAAGCAGGTGGTCAATCCTTTTTCTATTTGGGAAAACAGGGATTTCACACATCATCGTGAATTTTTGTAAGAAGGTTGATTTTAATTAATTTCTTATCCGCTTCATGTCAAAAGGCGACTAAAAAAGAAAATCAAATTTGGCCCCATCCACACAAAATTTCGTTGAAATTTGTCGATAACAAAGGCTTTCTGTCAGTTCTGATCTTTCTCTTGCGCTGATACCGAAATAATCCAACCAGATCATAATGAGGTTAACGTTCGTATCGTAAAATTTCTTCCATCTGCGTCATTCTCACCACCACCCCTGCCACTGCTAGTAGCATCAGAAAAAACATCCGTCTCACTCCAGAACACGTGGGCGACAAATTATCGCACGCGTATGCGAGATCAACAGGTACAAGTTGTTCGGGATTGATACGAGCCGACATGATCCCAGAACGGGCGCACCTGATGGCAGTGTTAGAAGACGTGTGCAGCTGTTTCTCCCAAACCAAGGTTACACATATCTGTCCAGCTCTCTCAACTGAAGTGCGGGAGGCTACATAAAAAGAAAGCAAAAGGTTACAACAAAAGGAAGAGAAAGAGGAACAGGTTATAGGGGAGGGGGCTACATTTACGGCTTCGTTAGACATTTTGCTTAACCTATGTCTAATTACTTGACCCTGGTAGCGCTTGCTAGGCTCTAGCCGTTCGCTCCAGTGTCTCTAGTTAAACCCATCTTTAGGTAATTGCCTCCAGCCTCCGCCCGGGAACAGACTATCAAAGAAAAAGGGGAACCGGTTACAGCGGGGTAACTCTACGCCCATATTTACGGCTTCGTTAGACATTTTGTTTAACCTATGTCCAATTACTTGAAACTGGTATCCTTGAGAGTTTTCACCTTTTTCATCTTTTCTAGAGCGAGTTGTTGAGTAAATTCAGTGAAAGACTTATTCCTATCCTTAAGAATCTTCCACCACTTATTCCAAATAATCGCCCCGCCCCATTCCTGCTGCATTAAACTAGTCAGCTGTTGCCGGAAGTCCCGCCTACCCAGTAAGGACGTGTTGAACTTTCAATGTCGAGCCAGTCTAGGCCTACAGTCTAACGCCATCCAACAGAAACAACTTTATAGTCAGAATAGCCTAACAGGTGGAACGTGGAACAATCTAGATCTGGATAGATCGATTCTTCTCACTTACATTCTATCCAGATTGCTGACCATCTGGATAGATAGCCACTTCAAAGCCCACGTTCACATCTTCCACCCCAGGTGATCGACTCAGTGTCTATCAACAAGACCAAACTCACAAATCAGATCGATCAGGCTATGATCATTCACCTTCCTGCTAGCTCCCAGCCCCTTAACAAACTTGGGGTTCAGGACAGCATGCCAGTCCTCCATTAAGACCTGATGTGCTGGATCCACTAATAACGACTCCAGCTGACAGTAAAAAAGCGACACGTTTTGTCGGTTTATTGGGCACATACACCGCAAATATTTGCTTTTCACGGGATTATCGGCCACGATCAACTGCCCGCCACCATCGCATCAACATGAATAAGATCCACCCTCGTGCCAAGGGTTCGCTTCACCCTCAAAGAAACACTTCTGGCCTGCGGTTCCCCGTATGCTGACTAGACAACAAAGTCGCTACACATCATATAAGCATCGACCTCGCAAAGTGAGTCTCCACAATCGCGGCCACATCTACGCCGAACGGCAAAAGTTTACGAAACAGACGGGAAGCCTTACTCAGATCCCTCAAGCCCTTCGTATTGAAGCATGCTAGCTTGATGGACAGTTTTCAGAGATACCTTTATACGCACACTGGTGGGAAATCAGCTGACGACAAGATTCCTGGCCTAATTTCTCCGCCAACGTCATTCCTGTCGAGGTTCCTAGGGAACGTTAGTTTTATTGCCCTATGAAACGAAGAGTAGAATAAAACCGAGACCCTCACAGAACACAGTTTTTCTAATTTTTTGAGTTCAAGTGACTCAAATTGATCCATTCTAATGTTGGGGAACGAATCCTTGGCGGCGGTGAGGAAACCCTAAACCTTATGAATTGGGTGGCTCCCGGAACTTTCGGGATAATTCTTGGTGTTTATGTCGGCAGAAGTAAGCTTTAAAAAAAGGCTAAAGAAAGCCTTCATCTGAGAGAAAAACCCCTCTTGCGGGTCTGTCTGTCAATGAAACAAATGACACCCCACTTTAAGTATAGGGTATTCTTTTTGTTTTGGGTGGATTGGGGGAGCTGGATTTAGAGAAAGCTGGTGGAGCTCAAACGGTGAAAATGTGGAGGCTCTTAGACTTAGCTTTGTTCGGGTTTTCTTTTTTGGCTGGCGAAACAAAGGCGAATTGAGATTTGGTATGTTTCCAGGCTCGTTCTGCCCACCTTCGCTTTCTTTTTTAAAATCTTTTTCCTAGTTCGTCGCCCTTCTCTTTTCTCCTTCTTTTCAAGGAAGAAGACCGGGTCGGAAAGATTTCTTCTGACCCCATATCAGATTACAACTGTACCTGTTGTTTCGGCAGTTGTTGCTGCAGTGTTTGCCGAAGTTTTTTTTTTCTGATGCATGTGTTGTTGTTTTTTTATGCTGGTTCTGTTGTAGTTTCTGCTGCTGTTGCTGATGCAGTTGTAATTGTTGCTTCTGCTGAAGCTGCTACTCTTGTTGTCATTGCTTCTTCTAAGCCACTGCTCCTGTTGTCGCTGCTTTTGCTGTTGCTGCCCCTTAAAGCCTTGGGAATGATTAAAAACGCATTTTCATTCACATATTGTTCATATTTGGAACGTAGTTGGGCATATTAGTCTACATTTTTTTTTTTGCCAAGTTGTTTTTCTTTTTTTTTTAGTGATTTTTAGTTATTTTTTTTTTTTTAGTTTCTCCGGTTGTTATGAAGAATTTTTCTCCATGATGGAGAAACAGCAAATACAATCTGTATAAAGAAAACACAATCTGTATAAAGAAATAATGTAATATTTAAATATTTAAATGTTTAAGATTCATGATTTACGCCCCTTTGATTTCTTCTCACTGTGTTTTATTTTTTATTTAATTTTTAATTTTAATTTTAGTTTTAAATTTTTTAATATTAAATTTTAAAATTTTTATTTCCATGTACCCATGGAATATTAAGAGAATTTAAACTTGTTATTAAAAAAGGAGTGACTTAACTTTATAAGATTTTTCAAACTGATGCAAAGAAATTTTACAGGGAAATAGGTAAAAAATGAATTGAAGTGACAGTCCCCACCAAAATGGAAGAAGTTATACAGTTCTGGGAAAAAATATGGGCTTGCCCTAAAGAACATAACAAAGAAGTAGATTGGATTGCACAAGAGATAGAACGAATCAAAAATCAACCAGAACAGACATGGGCTGATAAATCACAGAAGAGGATGTTAAAAGTGCACTGAAAAAAGCACACAATTGGAAATTTCCAGGTGTCGATAAAATTCCTAACTTTTGGCTATATTATTTAAATACAGCACATAAAAAACTAGCCAAAGAACTCCAAGAAATGGTCAACGATCCCACTAAAATTCCTGCATGGATGGCCAAAGGAATTACATTTCTTCTACCCAAGAATAGTGATACAAACAATCCGAAAAACTACAGACCAATTACATGCCTTCCGACAACATACAAACTATTAACATCTATTTTAACAAAACAGACATATTTATTCTTGGAAAGAAATGACATGTTACCGCTTGAACAAAAAGGGTGCAAACATGGCTGTTACGGATGTAAAGACCAATTGCTTATTAACAGAATGATCCTGGAAAACTACTACAATACAAAGAAAAATCTTAGTACTACCTGGATAGATTATCGTAAGGCATTCGATAGTGTACCACATTCCTGGATTTTAAAGACTTTAAATATATACAAGATATCATTCGTCATCTTCAATTTCATTAAACAATGCATGCCGATATGGAAAACAACCCTTTACCTCAATCATATAAATGGAATCTATAAGTCTGGTGAAATAAACATCAAAAGAGGTATAATTCAAGGTGATTCTTTGTCTGCCTTACTATTCTGCATATCATTAATAGCAGTAACCAGTCAACTTAACAAGACAGAATGTGATTATAAAATAGCCCAAAAGAAAATAAGCCATCTATTTAAAGTTTTATGTCAAGAATAATAACGAGCTAGAAGGTCTTCTGAAAACTGTAATATGCTTCTGCGAAGACATTGGAATGAAATTCAGATTGAATAAATGTGCTAAAGCTACAGTTTTACGTGGATCACTACAACAAACATCCTCAATTTGCTTGGACACTGCTGTAACAATAAAAGAATTAAACCCAGAAGAAGCTTATGAATATCTAGGTGTAAATGAGAGTGAAAACATTCACCATAAAAAAATGAAAGAAATAGTGCGTAAAGAGTACTATAGAAGGCTACGACATATTAAAAACTGAATTGAATTCTCAGAACAGAATTATGGCCATTAATAACTATGCCATCCCAGTTGTCCAATATAGTTTCAACATCTTAAACTGGACTCTAAACGACATCAGGCGAGTGGATTCTAAAACAAGAAAGCTTCTTTCTAAGCATAAGATGATCCAAAGACTGATGTAGACCATCTATACATATCCGTAAAGAAGGTGAAAGAGGTCATATTCAGCTTGAATTGTCATACAAGACAAAAACTATTGGCTTACTAACATACATAGAAACAACAAAGGACTGGATGATACAATTAGTCAAACAATATGAAAACAGAAAGAAAAAATATTCAATAATGAAGGAAGGCAGTAAATACAAGGAAGATTTACATTTAGTAGATTCTGTAGAAAAGCAAAACAGAAGCCAAGAACCAAATATTGCGGCAAAAATATGAAAAAGAAAGCCAAGGATAAAGCTCTTGAACAGATGAAACAACGCTGGCAAGACAAACCTCTGCATGGCCAATATCCAGAACGTGCTAATAAATCCAATGTTGATAAAGTTAATACTCGTCGATGGTTACGTGCATCTGGATTAAAGTCTGAGACTGAAGGCTTTATTTTTTTCACCAGGAATTTTCAGGCAACTATTATACATAATAATGTGGATCCAAAATACAGGTTCTGTGATAAATACTAAGAAACAATAGACCATATAATCTCAGAATGTTCTGTACGTGCCCCAAATGAATATAAAAATCGTCACGATAGAGTGGGCCAATATTTACATTGGACAATGTGCAAACACGATGGAAAATATGTAAAAAAACACTGGTATGAACATCACCCATCACCGGTTACAGAAATAGAAGATGTCACCATTCTATGGGATTACACCATTTACACGGACAGAAAAATTGAAGCAAATAGGCCGGACATTATTGTTAAAAACTTGCCTATTAACTGATGTGGCTTGTCCAGCGGATTGTAACATAGCAACCAAGGAATTAAAAAAATGTCAAAATATAAAGACCTGGAAATTGAAATAGAAAAAATGTGGAAATTGAAAACAAGAATCGTGCCAGTGATAGTAGGTGCACTTGGAATGATAAAAGATGGAACAAAACAACACACTGAAAAAATCCCTGGAAACCCCAGATTAAGAGATATACAAAAAATTGTCTTATTAAGTACAGCCCACACACTAAGGAGAACTTTGTCTATGTAACGCTAGGGATGTTAGGAGAGATAGAAAAATCACGAAATAGAGCCATAACAACACACCACGACCTGCCTTAGGTCTTCCCGCAGACTTGGTTGGTTGTGCGAACATGGCAGAAATCGAATTATGATGAAAAATGACAAACACTTTCTTGGTAATCGTAAGACAGACGACTATAGGGAACTAGTAAACGTGATTGTTAGTGTACTACCAGGAGGTTGCTACTAATATGAGTACTAAATTACATTTCTTGTATAGTCGTTTGAACGCATTTCCAGAAAATTGTGGCGAAATGAGTGATAAACGAGGAGAAAGTTTTGATCAGGATATTAACTTCTTTGAGGACAGATATCAAAGGAGATGGGATAAAAGAATGATAGGAGATTTACTGTTGGAGTCCGAAGAAAGACAAATCTGTCGATCACACGTGAAAATAAAAAAAAAAACAAAGTTCTTACCATTATTTTTTTTATCTTTAATTTTCTATTTAATCTAACATATTTGTATTTTGATGTCCTTTTCTTCTTTAATCATAGTTGAAACTTTATTTGATTTGCATTTGTAAAGCTGTTAATTTTTTCGTTTTTTTAGACAAATGACTTAAAATAAGCGGATTTCCAGTTTGTTTTTATCATCTGAAGCCAAATCAAAACAAAAAAAAGCATAAAAAACAAACTAGAGTTAACTTAGATAATCGAATTCATCGCCATGAAATTGATTAAAATTAGCGATTATATCCCTCGCACCATTTAAAAAATATTTGTAGGTCACTGTTATTTTTGTAGACATTCCTCATTCTACATCCCTCCCTTTCTGTGTAAGCCACGAAGAGGAATTATTTTCATTTTTTTTTTTAATCATATCACCCCAAGCAAGGCGGTAACGCCACTGATGCGCAGGGGGCTACATAAGAGTGAGAAGATTGGAAAAGAGAAAGCCGGAAACCGCATCCTAAACAGGAAACAAGGGATTAGCCCCTTCACCTGCTCAATAGACGTGGGTGGAGTTTGAACCGGGCGATAGTTTATTAATTTAAATTCCAATTACTGATTATCAGCTATGAAACTTTTCGGCTATTCAGTCGAAACTGAAAGGTAAGGAGAGATGTTCCTCTGTCACTATTAACTCAAGAACCCAAGAAAACCAGACCAGCAGAATATCATACTGCTACCAAAGAGCCGACTGGGACTCGTTCGGGGACTTCCTCTGCGACGTCCCCTGGAACAACGTCTTCGATCTTCCTGTCGAAGACTGTGCCTCCGAAGTCTCCTCTTGGGTTAAGGCTGGCATCGATGCTTTTATCCCGGCCAGGAAATTCCAACTAAAACCAAACTCGTCCCCCTGGTTCTCACCCGCTTGCTCGGCCGCCGTTGCCCACCGGAACCATTTCTTCCGGCTCTATCGAAGCTGCTCGTCGAACCAAAACAGGCGCCTTTTCACCTCAGCACGGAACAAGTGTAAAAAAGTACTGAACGAAGCCAAGAGGGCGTTTGCTACCAGAATTAGGCAACGCATAGCATCCTCTAAGTTTGGCTCCAAAGATTACTGGCGTCTCTGCAAAAGCGTGCTCAGCAGGAACAAGACTTCAATACCCCCACTAATCAATGAATTTGAAGTTCTCACCTCCCCAGCCGACAAGGCTGAATGCTTTGCCCGTAGATTCTCAACCAATTCGACACTGGACTCGTTAGGAATACCTTACACCAGACTTCCCACCCAGAACTAAGGCTCAACTGAATAACGTCCACATTACACCCTCGCTGGTCGCCAAGATAATTGCACAACTTGACCCACACAAAGCGAGCGGCGATGACGGAATCCCAGTCATAGTACTGAATAAATGTGCCCCTGAACTCTCCTCTGTCCTCTCTAAACTCTATAACCTCTGCCTATCTGCTTCCTGCTTTCCTGCCTGTTGGAAGTCCTCCTGCGTAGTTCCTATATTTAAGAATTCTGGCGAACCCTCAGACCCCGCCAATTACCGTCCTATTAGTCTCCTTCCAATCTTTGGCAAAGTTTTCGAAGCCATTATCAACGCCGAGGTGATTCAGCATCTTATGGCCAACGGGCTTCTCTCTGACAAACAGTACGGGTTTCGCTTCACCAGGTCTACTGCTGATATGCTAACGACCATTACCGAGTACATATACCAGGCACTCGACAAGAATGGTGAAGCCCGAAGCGTTGCCTTGGATATCTCCAAAGCATTCGACAGGGTCTGGCATGCTGGCCTCTTGTGCAAACTGCGGAGCTACGGGATAACTGGACATCTGTTTGACCTCATCCAGTCTTTCCTCTCTAACCGCACATTGAAGGTGGTATTAAATGGGCATGCCTCCCAAAACTACCATACGAACGCGGGCGTCCCTCAAAGTTCCATCCTAGGTCCCACGCTCTTTCTGATCTACATTAATGATCTCCTCGACACCATTAGATCCCAAGTTGGCATGTATGCCGACGACACAACAATCTACTCTCGCATCGATCAGAAACCAGGTCTAGACGACAAAGTGAACCTCGCTGCCGTACTTGAAAGGGACCTCCAATCCGTAGTGGCCTGGGGTAGGAAATGGTTGGTAAATTTCAATGCCTCTAAAACAAAGCTGTTATCAACTAACCACCATAGACAATCGCATCTACCTCCCATTAGCATGGAACAGGCTAGCCTCCCAGAGAGTAAAACACTGCGCCTCCTTGGCCTTACACTCTCGGCGGACCTCAAATGGAATGACTATATTGAATCCATTGCCAAATCTGCTGCTATGAAAGTCGGCTCCCTGTGCAGGGCCCAGAAATTTTTCCCACCTGAATCTATTCTGCACATATACAAATCTACCATCCGCCCGTGTATTGAATATTGCTGCCATATCTGGTCGGGTGCCCCTGCTGCTCTCCTTGGGCTTCTTGACAAAATACAAAGGAGGATCTGTAACGTGGTTGATACTGACTTGGCAGACCGGCTGCAGCCGCTCTCTCACCGGCGTGATGTGGCTTCCCTGTGCCTCTTCTACAAGTACTTTCATGGCTTCTGCTCCGATGAGCTTAGATCACTGGTGCCGCCTAAGCACGAATTTACACGAGATACTAGATTAGCAACTAGGTCCCACCCTTTTACAGTTAAACAAATAAGATGTAACCGTAAATTCTACTCCAACAGCTTCTTTTCTCGCGCTTCCCGCCTGTGGAACTCCCTTCCACTAGTCTGCTTTCCCGACAGTTACAATCTCCAGGTGTTTAAATGTAGGGTCAATAGACACCTCCTATCACACTAACTCCCAACTATTCTCAGAACACTCTCATCTACCCAACCCTCATTCTCGGTATCCTTACCCGCCTATCACCCACCCTCTGACATTTCCTATATTTAATCAGCCTTTCTCCACTCTACGTAGCCCCCTGCGCAGTAGTGGCAGTGACATGCCTTGCTCGGGGTGAAACGCTTATAAAAAAAAAAAAAAATTCAAGGTAAGAAGCTAGTTTAAACTAAAAAATATAATAATATTGTTTAGAACTAAGTTAAAACTTATATATCTATGTGTATATATGTATGCATCTGTGAAATGTCTCGTTAAGTACTCAGCGACTCCAGTACCTTACTCTAATTTCTCGCGAGTGAGGTAGGTTTTTAGCAACCCTGTAGGATGAAAATTAAGACCTATAAAAGGAGCGAAAGAACTCTTGGTGAGCCAACGGACAGCTAACTAGAGGGAGTATCTCAATAAAAAAATCACCGTGGAGAAGGCAACGATGAAACCATTCATCAATCCAAAGAAAAATCACAAAATATCAACAATAACATTAAAAGATAACGACATGAAGCGGGTTAAAATCGAATCGAATTAATTCCTCGGCCGTTAAGGAGGGACATATGCAACAGGTGTCACCTCTTTGTCATCCAGCGACTCTTAGAAAAAACAACAGTGTAAAGCGAGTCAAATAACTTCGAATAGACATCTCACCTGATAATGGAAGGCATGTGCCACAGGGGTCACCGGACTATCATTCAACGACTGTTCGCATCAAACAAAAACATTCTCAGAACATGGGATATAAGAACATTAAACCAATGTGGCCAGTGAGAAAAGATAAAGCGGGAAATAAACAGATTAAATATTAATATTTTAGGAAACAAGATAAGCAGACAATGGATATTTCGCCAGTGATAAACGCAGGATCATATATGCAGGCGGAGAGGAAGATTAAAGAGAAGCAAGATTAATATTAGAAATGTGTTTAGGGACACAGTTAAACAGCTGAAACAATTCTTGTTAATCTTAAAGGGAAAGCCTTTTCTTAACTTATCCAACATAGTTGTTTATGCATCGATAGTACAAAGTACAAAAGAGGAAACGCTAGATATCAAAGTATGCACACACACACACACACACACACAGAGAGAGAGAGAGAGAGAGAGAGAGAGAGAGAGATTTACTGTTGTTCTTACCATGATTTTTTTTATCTTTAATTTTCTATTTAATCTAACATATTTGTATTTTGATGTCCTTTCCTTCTTTAATCATAGTTGAAACTTTATTTGATTTGCATTTGTAAAGCTGCTAATTTTTTTCGTTTTTTTAGACAAATGAACCGGGCGATAGTTTATTAATTTAAATTCCAATTACTGATCACCCCAAGCAAGGCGGTAACGCCACTGATGCGCAGGGGGCTATGTAAGAGTAAAAAGATTGGAAAAGAGAAAGCCGGAAACCGCATCCTAAACAGGAAACAAGGGATTAGCCTCTTCACCTGTTCAATAGACGTGGGTGGAGTTTGAACCGGGCGATAGTTTATTAATTTAAATTCCAATTCAGAGAGAGAGAGAGAGAGAGAGAGAGAGAGAGAGAGAGAGAGCATGGAGCCACCTCTTAATTGCTGTTCTTAGGTTTACCCTGACCCGGAGTCGTAGCATCTGTTAGGGTCCCAGATAGGGGCAAGTAGTTGACACCACCAAACTGAGGTCAAAACACTATGAAAGTTTAAAAATACACTTCTATAGAAATATATTAATAAAAATACACTTTTATAGGAAAAATATACATTTTTGAAGGAAAAATATTACAACACATTTTTGAAGGAAAAATTATTACCCTATTTTTTTTATTTTTGAAGGAAAAAATACTCTCGGCAAAACATTTTCAGTTATCAAAAATAAAAAAGAATAAAAACAAAACATTTTCATTAAAATCTGACTAAGTCAGCCTTCTCACTGTAACCAAACATAAAAAAAGAAATACCTTAAAACCCCACCTTTTTGGCATTAAATAACCAACAGATGTGTTGATATGCCGTTAAACAAAACTAAAAACTAAAAACAATATGTACAGCAATTCACCGAAATGTTCATTCAGTCTCTCGAAGTCCACAGTCCAACTCTTCTCAAACGGCTCTAATTGAACAAAAGTTCGTACCCTCATGATATGACACTTCCAGTGGAATCTTTCAGCCATTAAACCTTATCGCAACATAACATTCTCTCAAGCAGACAGTGCACTGGTATAAGTGTTACCATGTCACAAGAAGACCAAAGAGTTTGAAACTTTCAACAAGATAACTGTTACCTAGCAGCATGCACATATTTCAGATCAGTCAATTAAGTGCCATACGTGATACACGCTTGGGCGATCATGTCCATTTGTAGACATGACTGACTGGGCAGAAGGTTTTCCTGCAATAGGTTGCCATAACTTTCTGCGGTAGACTGGTTGCCGAACAAGGCTACAGAGCCCAATCTCTCCTGTTATTTAACCCATAACTGGAGGGAAGAGACGGATTAATGCCTTTCCCAAGAGTATTTGCGCGCAAGTGAATGCAATGAATTAAACTGGAATTCGAACTCAGCTCCCCGATTTCTCGTCGCGAGCCGATATTTACTGCACCACAACGCACATACTTATCCAGGTGAAAATCATCCTTCTGAGTGTCATAATCCTATTTTCTGTCGGTGTATATAGTTAAATACCTTAATAAGATGAAAGAATACCATTTTAAAGATGGAATAACGGTTACATTTTATCGATTAAAAATAAACTCATTTCATATAAAAATCCATACTCTTGCTTCTATAGGGATCTATTTAGACTATTTCGGCTTACGGCCATATCACGTTGAAACGCCGGTTATCGTACGATCATCGAAGTTAAACAATGTCAAGCTTGGTCAGTATGTAGATGGGTGACCTGTGGGAATACCAGATGCTGTAATACATCACTTGATAAATCCAGAGCCTTGCTAATAAAGCAGCAACTTTTAGGCAAAATTCGACTTTATTCATCAACATAGTCTCCTTCTAGGGCGATACACAGATCCCAATGTTTCTCTAACACTTCGATGCCTTTTTTGTAGAACGATTTGTCTTTGGCCTAAAAATACGCCTCAGTTTCCGATATCACTTCTTCAATGGAGTCAAATCTCTTTTCCTGAAGCATTCTTCTGAGGTCTTCAAACAGCCAGTAGTTGTCGATGGTCAGATCTGGAGAATAGAGTGGATGTGGAAGCAATTCGAAGTGCAATTCATATAGTTTTGCCATCGTTGCGATCGACTTGTGACACGATGCGTTGTCTTGGTGAAAGATCATTTTTTTCTTCTTCATTTGTGGCCATTTTGGGGCGATTTCTTTCTTCAAACGCACCGATAATGCTATATGATATTCGCTATTGATACTTCTGCCTTTCTCAAGGCTCAAAATGAGGCTCAAAAATACTCTACTTTAAACAGAAAGAAAACTAGTCTTTTGTATCCGTAATTCATCTGAAAGGAAGAAAACGTTGCTTGGGAATAAATAATATTACTCATTGACATATTTATTGTAATATTTACAATATTTTTCGTAAATTTAATTCTGCCGTTAGACATTTGAACTAGTGTAACCACAATACACTTGTATATCGTTATAATGGGGCCTCACATCAGTTAGAGGGGCTGGTGTGCAAGTGAAACCGTTGAGAGGAAGGCCCCGAAACGGTGCACATTCTCTCCTGATGACCCCAATTTAAATATAAATCTGAAAGGAACACATTAAAAGAAGTTTAATGAAGTAACATGCCGTAGAGAAGCTCGGTGGAAATGTCATTGGCATGAGGAGCATTACCCATTGAGATCGCTTCAGGTGAGTTTCAATTACTTTCCAGTAATTTACTTCTTAGTGTTTTTGCTTGAGGATATGAATGAACCATATTGACCAGAAATTGGGGTTTGATGATTACTTAATTTTATCTTTTTTTTTTTTTTTTACTATGTTCCTTTTTGTTTTGGTTAGGATTCTTAAGATCTTCAACCCTTTCTAAATATCAGCAGCAAATGTATCTGTGCTACGCTATATCCCATCTATGATTTCAGTTATTGGCTAAAGTTGAGAAAGCAGTTTCAAAATGAGGCTGGATTCTGTTTCTTTCAATATCTTTTTTTTTTTTCAAAATTAATTTTACTAAATTTATGTGACATGGTGTTCTATTGAGTGTCCTGGTAAGACCACCTTCTTGTCAGTTTCTTGCTGAGGCGTATTGATTGTTTCTGAAGTATTTCACCATATAAAGTCAGCAAATTTAAAATGCTTGCTGAATACCCATAACTGAAAACATGCAATTCACTTTCTTCTAATAGTGTTTCTCACCCTGCTGACATTGTATGTATTAATGTCATCATACTACCAACATTGTTTGAAATAGCATTCTTTCAACTTCTTCATCAAAGCCAGTCTAATGTTTTCAATTTCCCTTTACTGCCATTTATGGGCAAAATTAAACAAATTTCCAGAAAAAATCTGATTATAATTTTATTGACTAAAATCAAGAACTCCGCTTCTTAATTAAAGCATAGATTACGAAATTTTAAATTTTTTAGTGATTAACATATAAATTGACTTTTTATTAACAGATTTTGATGTTGACATTGTTTATGATGGAGCCACGATGTTCATAAATTAAGTTCAATCAGTCACTATTTTAAAATTGACTATTAATTAATTTCATGTTTCATTCATATTTTCGCACGCAAGACTCACATTGATTAAGTAGCTGTTGTCATCCAAATAACAACATAGCAAGATCATTGTTGCTTAACTTTGGTGACCTGGTAGGAATAAGTGCTTTTAGCGTGACATAACCATAAGTTTCGTTAAACATAGTAGAAAAATAATCTCAACGAAACAATGCCACTTATCTCTCTCCTTTGGGGTTACTCAAATTGATAAGATAAGAAGCACGATTTTAATTTATTTATCTATTTTACAAGACCTATATCATAAAATCTAATTGAGTAGCTAACATGTAAGTAACATGTAAGTAACATGTATGCTACATGTAAGTAACATGTATGCTACATGTAAGTTACATGTATGCTTTGTAATTAATAAAATTACGCAAAACCTCAAGGACACACGGCCTAACGGATATAGACGTTGGTTGATTCCAGTGACTTGACCCAAAGAGTTGTGTGTTCAATACCAGGCTACAGCAGTGGGGAACAAATAACTTTAAAAGAAGATAACTACATGGCTACCAGAAGTAGCAACGCACATGAAATGAGAATGATGTATCCCAGTGATCGTAATAAAGGGTTCGGTTGGAAATTTCTAGCATCTGAAGAAGACCGGAGCGTACAACGGCCGAAACATAGTAAACATAGCAGTAAGGATAAGGACAATAGTCCGAACAATGTAAATAATGTAAAAACTACTTCATCTCAGAAGTATAGACAAATACGCAAAAGCATATATATATATATAAATAGTAAAGAGAAGTTTTATTTATTTTATGTAAATTTTTTCATATTGTCTGATAAGCTTAATAGCATTATCATTAAATGAAGAAAGAAAATCACAATATTGATACATCATTTTTTATAATCCAATCTTCTATGTAAACAAAAACAAACTGTCATTATTGTTTGTCCGTGAATTGTTATACTATAATGTAATTGGCATCTTTGAAAATGGCTCATGTAAGCTTAAAGCTTAGATTATAAAAAAAATATGTATCAATATTGTGATTTTTTTCTTCATTTAATGATAATGCTATTAAGCTTATCAGACAATACGAAAAGAATTACATAAAATAGACAAAACTTATCTATATTATTTAATGAAACATGCATCACTATATATATATATATATATATATATATATATATATTGTACTTTAAAATATGAACGTCTAATTATTTCTTGTTAATATGGTTTAGACAGGACGCATTCTATTTTTTGACCCTGGGAACTGGTCTCGGTTATTCAGATTACCTGCATTCTTGCTTGTACACCAATGAAGCACTATCATCATCAGAGATCAATCAATTTTAAAAAAGCCTGCATCTGGTACGTTTCCAAGGTACAGTGTAATATATAAGCAACATCTCGTTGCAAAACCCTTAGTAAACACCTTCACAAATCATTAGGCACTGTTGGCACCGTTGTAAATAAAATCAAAGCAAATGCTGACACTTGTTTCGACAGTTCCCTACTGAGAATGAACGTCGGTTGTTGAACACAAACGTCGGGTGACTGTCAAATGAAGACGATATAAGACATTTCTGGTAAATTTTCGTTTTAGGACCAGAAGGCCTTTACCCCTTCAAATCTTTCCAAAACATCCCTATTTCCGTGCAAATGTATATGCTGAACTCAAATCGATAATTGTTTATAGAAGAAACGTACCCTTTTTTCATATTATCGACCAGAAATAAATCTGACTATATCTCACCCCTGACCACCGTTCTCATATCTGATTAACCGCTGAATGACTTGAGGCGTAGGATACTGAATTCGTTCTATTTACTCTCTTTTTAGCAATTACTCCGCGATTTGTTGGGTTTCGGAACTCTTTTTCCGCGTATTAATCGCAAAATGGAAGTAAAAATACCGAAAAATCAAAAATCTATGCGTGAAGTCAGTCTGCAGTGAGTAACATTTTCTAACCATGGTTAGGGAGTGAGATAAACAACGACAAGAAGTTCTAAAGTTTTCTTCTCGATAAAATGAAAAAAAGGTAGGTTTCTTCAATAAACACTTATCGATTTGCCATTCAACATATACATTTGCACGGAAATAGGGATGTAATGGAAAGGTTTGAAGGGGTAAAAGCCTTCGAGTCCTAAAACGAAAATTTACCACATTTCTCTTAATTTCTCAAAACAGCTGTTGAATTCTTCCAAGACTCCAATTCTTTTCTTTCTGGTGAATTATCAAGCATTACATTGTTTATTTTAAGACAGAGTTCAACGAACTTACTTTGCAGCTGCACGAAAATTAGTTTAAGCTTAAAATGAAATCCATACTCATCATGTTTCTGTCTAAATTCGTTATTCAAACGTAACATAGAAGGTCGTGAGCTCTAGTTTCCAAATCTATCTAAATAAAAAGCAATGAACCAGGCTCACTTGGATGAACAACGTAAATATATGTGACAGATTTCAAGATCTTTTTTTTTCCTGAGTGATCGATCTGTTCCTTGATAAAAAAAAAAACACTAACGAAATAGCAATGAGAGAGGAAGAATTGATCTCGTTAGTAAATATCTTTGATCTGAGGCAAAAGTCAAATTGTTTAAAAAGGAAAAGAAAGGCTATGACCTCTACCTACAATTGTGTGATAAATTCAAGATATACTTCGCCCTCTTGACATCATATTTAACAGAGCGTGGCTTCCATGTAGTCGCCCAGAGTTTTATTTTTATTTTTTGCAAGCAAAGAAAAAAAACTGAAAATAATTTGTACATAGAGATGTAAGAATTCTTAATATCTTTTAGTTCTGTGGTAAGTAATTGATATATCTACACCAAACACGTGCATCTCATTAAAAGTTTGTAAACAGTGTAGTGATAAGTTATTTACTCTTTCATATTGTTTAATTAACAGGTTTGATAAGTTCAGTTTTATTCACGAAATACATACATGTTTTGGAGTATTTTACGTGTTGTTTTAATTATAGAGTCATGGCCAAAGACGCAATTCAAAAGCTAATCAGAGTACGAAAAGAGAGGAAAATCCCATTAGAAACAAAGAAAAGAGTGCTGGATTGCTATGTGATATATGTCCTTCTGTATGAAAGTGATTGCTGAACGATCTCATCAAGGATGAAGGAGAGGCTTGAGGCAGCAGAAATGTGGTTTTACAGAAGGATGCTGAGGATACCATGGACGGAGCACGCGTGCAAAGATGAGGTGTTGGAAAGGATGCAAACGGGAAGAAAATTCATACTAAATATGAGGAAGAGACAAATGAGGTTTCTGGGGCACGTAATGAGGAAGGAGGGCCTGGTGAACTTGATACTCACCGGTCAGATAAAGAGAAGGAGAGACAGGGCAAAACAGTGCGAGACCTACATGATAGGCCTGAGCAATTACATGACAGAGTGAGTTTTGGGAGAGATACCAAATGAAAAAATACTGAGAGCGACAAGAGACTGAGCTAAGTGGAAGTCCATGATCGCCTACGTCCTGAAAGGACATGGTACATAAAAAAGAAGATCTAATAGGTGCGTGCTCGTTTTGTAGACACTGGCAGAAGAAATGCTAGTGATATCGTGTAGGTCGAAACGTCTAAAAGTTTAGAAACTTATAGTCTATCTGATTGGATCCTGTTTGTGTCGACTAATGATAGCAGCTTTTTGCTGTTACTATCCTGTATATATAATCTGGTAGTAACTTGCTCTAGTATACACATTTAAAAAATATTTCACCCCCAAGCAAGGTGATAATGCTCTTAAGACGCAAAGGGTTCTTCTTCTATGTGCCATGTTCCTTCAGGACGTAGGTAATCATGGCCTTCCACGTCTCCCTATCCATGGTTACTCTTAGCACGCTTTATCCTGTTACTCCGCTCAAACCCCGATCTGCCATCCACCTGCCATCCGGCCCATCAAATATGTTATCCTCTGCTTTCACCTGCCTCTCTTTTCTTCTATCTGCTCTGTGCGTATAAGATTCTCCAAGCCTTTCTTCCTTATCAACTGTCCCAGGAACTTTAGCTGTCTTTTCCTGATGTTCACTATTAATTTCCTTTTCGTTTCCATCCTTTCCAAAAACTTATCATTGCTCACATGCTTGATTCATGATATCCGCAGCATCCTTCTGTAGAATCAAATTTCACTTGCTTCAAATTTTTCCCTCATCTTTGATGATATTGTCCAGCAATCGCTGTCATATTGAAGAACAGACATCACATAGCAATCCAGTACTTTCTTCTTTGTTTTTAGCGAAATTTTCCTGTTTTTTAATACTCTGCTCAGTTTCTGGAATGCGTCTTTCGTATCTCAGTGTCGCACTTTCTGTCTTCTGTTAGAACACTTTCCAAGTACTTAAATTTTTGTACCTGCTTGATTTTAGTATCCCCAACCTGTAATTGGTATATTGGGCTCCTCTGTTTGCTGATGACCATACATTCAGTTTTCTTGTAGTTTTTTGTAGTTCTTTCTTTCGACTTTCTTCATCTAGCCTTTTTAGGAGGTCTTGTAGTTTTCTTTCCGTGTCAGCTATCAGCACTGTATCATCTGCGTATCTTATATTGTTCAGATTGTGACCGCCAATGACGAAACCTGGCATAACCTCTAGAGTTCTCAGAATAGTATCGCTGTACAAGTTGAATAGATCTGGTGAAAAGACACATCCTTGTCTTACGCCTCTTTCTATCTTTGTATATGTGCGGAATTCGTTTCTTGTCCGTATGCAGGCGCTTTGCTTTCAATAGAGGTTCTTGATTACTCTGATGTATTTCCCAATTATGTTGAGGTTGCTATTTCTATTAATTCATTGTGGCGTACTTTGTCGAACGCCTCGGCATAGTCTACAAAATATAACTAAACGTCCTTTTTCATTTGTATCGCCCTTTCAGATAGCATCCTAAGTGTAAACATCACATTCTTTGTTTCAGTGTCCTTGACGAAACCACACTGTTCTTGTCCTATCTCCGGTCTGATTTTGCTTCGCGCTCTATTCATCAAGATTCGGACAATGTGTTTCGTTGTGTGGCTCATGAAAATGAGTGTTCGGTGGAGTTCGTATTCGTTTACTCCTGGCTTCTTATGTAGAGCTATAAAGATTGATCTGCTTAGATCATCTGGTATTACTCTACTGTTGTAGATTTCATTTATTATTTCCAAAATTTTCTCAATGCCGAAATCTTCCAAGGCTGCCAGCATCTCTATTACAATTTATTATCTAAATCTACCCTCCGCCCGTGCATTAAATGCTGCTGTCACATTTGGTCGAGTGCCCCTGCTATTCATCTTGAGAAAATCCAACAAAGAATCTTCAATGTAACTCATCCCGACCTTGTAGGTCACTTTCACTTTCTCACCGACGTAATGTGGCTTCCCTCGGTCTCTTCTACAAATACTTTTATGGCTTCTGCTCCGATGAGCTTAGCTCCCTGGTGCCTCCTCGTGCAGCCCTCTTTACAGCAGTGTTCTCATCCTTCTCTTATCCATTTTCTGACACTCCCGTAACTTGCTCATCTTTCTCACCACTCACCTCCTATGTAACCCCCTGCTCACCAGTGGCAATTCTGCCTTGCTTGGGGTGAAATGATTAGAAAGAAAAGGCCGTTTGGTCCAGCTGCTTTGTTCCTATTAAGTTTGGCCATTGCAGCTTTCCCTTCGGATTTTAGTATTTCCGGTTCGTCAGCATCTTTTTTTTTTTACTATCGGTTGCTTTCTCTTGTCGTGGAAAAGATCTTTTATATATTCTTCCCATCACTGGAGTATTTCCTCGTTCTCTAATATGATCGTTCCATCCTTGGATTTTATACATCCTGTTGAGGAGCATGTTCTTTGTTCTGTCAGTTACTTTATTTTTTTATGCATTTATCCTTTATTAGTGCTGCTCAATCTCTCTACTTCGGCTCATTTGTTGATGAGCCATTCCTCTTTAGACTGTCTGCACTGGGTCCTTATTTATTTTTGTAGTTTCTTGTATTAATTTCCATGTCTTGGCATAGTTTTCTGTCTCTTTTGCATCATGTCAAGAATATCTTCAGTCATCCACTCGTTTTTTCTTCTGCGTCTGATTTCATCTGGTACCATGTTGTTTGCTGATGTCACTAGCGCTTCTTTAAGGGCATTCAATTTTGAATTTCCATTTCCAATTTGTTCTTCGTATTTGTTTCTCACAGTGTCTGTGTATTTTTTCTGCATGTTGAGGTAATTCAGGAGCGTGAATGTATTATTTAGTATTCTATGCGTTATAAGAAGACATCAGCAGTGGACCAAGAATAGCGAAACCCATATTGCTTGTCGCTAAGGAGGTTTTTATGTTAAGGTGATCAATAATATGTGCGTTGTGGTGCAGTGGATATAGACTCGGAATGAGAAATCAGGGAGCCGAGTTCGAATTTGATATTCGTTGCATTCACTTACGCGCAAATACCCTTGGGAAAGGCATTAATCCGTCTCTTCCCTCCAGTTATGGGTTAAATAGCAGGACATATTGGGTTCTGTAGCCAACTATTCCACCGTAGAAATGAATGGCAACCTACTGCAGAGTAATCTTCAGCCCAGTCAGTCATGTCTCGAAACAGACATGATCGCTCAAGCGTGTATAACGTTTGGCGCTCAAATGAATGACTGATCAATAATATTCGTGTTGAACGTAGTCTCAAGGAGTTTTCTGAAAGCACTAAGGAGGCTGATGTATCCATATCATGATGAGAATGCGTGCTCTACAGAATTCTTAAATACAGGAGAGATCGGTTAATAATTCCATAGACTTTGGAAAGATTCCTCCTTCAAGTAGCTTCTAAACAATTTTTTAAAGATTGGAACTCTAGGCTAAGTTCCTTAATTCACCGGTATTTTATCTTCTTCTCTCATATTCTATAGAAGCTAATGAACACCAAACTAACCCGCTAGACATGCGCATACCTCTTGCATTGGACTTGAATTGAGCCAGTGTTGCCGCAGACAATTTAAATCAGACACCACTTTTTACAATAATTAAAATCTTTGGTCGGCCTCTGCACTGTCCACCGTGGGTATTGATAATTTCCGTCAAGAAATTTTTGATACACACATGACCTGGCAGGTCGAGGGAAGTCAAATATACCAAAATGGAATGTATCATCCGTCTAGCATCCATTATCATGATTCACTATAAATTGATTCACCAAATATCAGACCTTAACTGCTATTACCGTTACATACTGTTTTTCCTATGATTTTTGGTACATCAGTGTATCTTTACTTCACGTTAATATCTTTGGGAAAAGCACCCTGTCTTGTTGACAGATATCAAATAATATTATAAGCATGTTTCGTTGATTGACAAAAAAGAACGTTTGGGATAATCACTCTCTCATCACTACGTGACCTGAACAAGATATTAATAATAGAAAATAATAACTGTTGACAGAAGTCGATAAGATAAACTTAAATATATTTAGATAATGTCTGGAAAGTGGTACATAAAGAGATGTTATTTTCTGCCAGAAGTTTTCATGAAATTGTAGTCCAAAATAAGACGTGAAAGTCTTTAGATGGGCAAAGAATTTTATTCAACCTAAAAAAAAAAAAAAAGAAAAAAGAAAGGCATTTATCAAAGATGAAACATCCAATCTTTCGATTATGCGAGTCCGTCATCAAGCCGGTCTGTCATTTTCTAGAAGTAGATAGCAAGTTTTATGCAACTAATCTTGAAGCAATAAATAACGGCACCGATATTCAAGAAACTTAAGAGTATTATTTAAGACGATTAATTTAGGTACCGTTTCAATACCTAAATTTAGATTTAATTTTTTAAAATAAAAAAGTTTTCTTAAAGCTTTAATTTTAACTTTAATTGAAGGCCAAGAGATTAAATTTACTATTTCCAGTTAGCAAAATACCCTGATGTATTTCAAACCGAAATTATAATGATCGGAATCAATTTTTCCGCCATTTTTCATCGATCGACACATTTTGTAAACAAGCCAATTTTCGTTTTTGAAAAATCTTGCAAAAATAAAATATACCTTGCTGACACATTATTTTATTCAAATTACCGAATTTAAATTGACCTTAATCTGACTTGAAACAAGAATTACTTGCTTACTGCCTTAAATGTAGTATAAAAGCGTTTCTTAATTACCTTATCCTTGTTATCGGGGTTATCATCGCCTTATCAGAGGCGATAATTGACATGGCATACAATAGCCGTCAAAAAATGCTAAATATGGAATACGATTTTGTTATAATCTTTATTATTCGTACGTTTCGGTTTTTTATTTTTAACTATATGTTCAAATTTAAAAATTAACACAATATTTTCAGCTATTAGCCAATATTTTATAGAATTTTAGTTAGTTTAGTTAGGTTTGAAGATGTTTTATGAAAAATAAAAATTAAAATAATATAAAACATCCTTTTAAAAAAGTTTTACAATTTAATAAAAGAATGAAATTATATAACGGCAGAGGTAACTCAATAATTTGTGAAATATTTATTAATTTTTATTTTTAATATCTAAGTTTCATATTCTTTTTAGGTACCTCCACAAATTGTGAATTTCACAATTACTTTTTTTTTTTTTTTTTTTTTTTTTTTTTAACAAAATTAGGAATTTAGAAATTAAAATATAACTTTTCCCATCTTTACCCTTTCCCAATTTTTTACGCTTTTCCAATCTTTTAATCTTTTGGATCCTTTGGATCCCTTGGATCCTATTTAGGATGTGTTTTCCGGCTTTCTTTCTCTTTTCCAATCTTTTCACTCTTACGTAGCCCCCTGCACATCAGTGGCGTTACCGCCTTGCTCGGGTGATATGATTAAAATATATATATATATAAAACTTGCTTTAAATTTTGAAGGGATGATTTGCAAAGCCCGTTGAATGTTGAATTTTTTTCTTTTCAGATTATGATATCCTTAGTTTATATTTTTTATAAAAACAATTAAAAATTATCTAAATAAAAAGTGGTATAGTTTTATTGCATTTTTGTTTTTGCATTTCGGGACGGATTTTCTACAAATACTGTAAACAAAGAAAGTTGATTATCATTCCCCAATGACTCTTGAATTTAATTTAATATTAGGCTTATGGGGAAACGATGGCAAATTTCTAGACATTTCCGGAAATTAATTGGTTGGGTGGGGGGTAACATATGTAAAAAAATATTTTTACCAATATTTTCTAAAAAATAATTATTTCAACAATGATTTCAGTCAATTATGAAAAAATTCTGAAATTTTCATCTATATTCGACCATTATTTGATTTTTGCAAGAATTTCCAAATTAATGTGTCTTTAACCGCCAAAAGTGCCTTTCGTAACTCGCCTTGTAACTCACGGACGAAAGAAAAACAAGATTTTCGGTAAATTTTTGTTTTGTTCCCCGAAGGCCTTTACCCCTTCAAATCTTTCCAAAACATCCTTATTTCCGTACAAATGTATCTGATGAACTCAAATCGATAATTGTTTATTGAAGAAACCTACGTCTTTTTCATTTTATCGAGCAGAAAAATATGGAACTTCTTGTCGATGTTTATCTCACCCCGTAAACACGGTTAGAAAATGTTATTCACTGCAGACTGAATTCACGCGTAGTTTTACGATTTTTTGTTCTTTTAACTTCCTTTTTGCGATCCTTACGCGCAAAATGAGTTCCGAAACCAAACAAATCGCGGAGTAATTGCTCAAATGGAGAAAATCGACCGAAAAAAGTATTCTACGCTTCAATTCATTCAGCGGTGAATCAGAGATGACAACGGTGGTAAGGGGTGAGATATAGTCCGATGTATTTATAGTCGATACCATGAAAGAAAGGTAGGTTTCTTCAATAAACAATTATCGATTTCAGTTCAGTATGTACATTTGCACGTAATTAAGGACGTTTTAGAAAGTTTTGACGGTGTAAAGGCCTTCGGGGGACAAAACAAAATTTTACCAGATTTTCTACCAAAATTTCGAACGTGTTAGAAAAAAATGAAAAAAATTTTAAAAAATAATGAAAAAAATAATTTGATTTATCCTCTTAATAATGACAAACATTTTTCCAATAAAACTGTTTTTATTTAGTTTGGGGCCTTTTTCCTTCATGCTATGCTGTTTTTCAGCGATTTTTTGGAGCTACCTAGATTAACTGGATAATTATTTTAGTGCATCATTTTACTTACAATTAATACCATGTGACGCAAACAATAATCAGTGCATCAACCATACAAAACCAACAATGCTTTTCATAACCACCTGTCACATATATTAATGCCAAATCGGGCTGGTTTTACATTTACAAAACGTGGGTAAATAAAATAAATGCTGCATAGTTTGTTGTGATAAAAATGATGGATCGATTTGGTGACTGACTTGCACAACGGAAAAAAAAAATCATACTTGTTCTTTGATAAATATTCATTCATCGATATCATGAAATAGTTCCTAACCTCTGTTTACGAATGATTATTTTTCATCCGAGTCGTATTTTCGACGCAGAGATCCCGATTAACGGTCGTCTTATAACCGTCGTTGATGCTTCTCTGTTTCGATCTACAGTTATTATATTGGTAGCCAGTTACTCATTTCAAACAGAGATAGTGACGTTGCGCCTTTGTAACAAGCGCCATCTTGAATGCCAAATAGTCTTCCTTTGCCTTTTATTTGTTACAACTACGTAGATTGTATTTTTATCATAGAACCCGTATCTACTCACGGAAACAAACATTTCGCAATACATTGTCTTCGCTTTTTAATCTATCAGACGGACATTTTTAGTGATCACCTGAGCCATCTCTTATGTCAAATGAAAATAGATTATTTTGTCGTCTTGTTTATTTATCTAACGGAGGAAATGTATATTTTATAAATACAGGGAGGGAAAGCAAGATTCGTAAAATTACCTTGATCGTCGAAACTGGCATATGTAGGACTATTGATAAATAAACCAGAGTATTTTGCTTACTAGAAATAGTAAATTTAATCATTTACCTTTCAATTAAAAATAAAATAAATAAAAGTTTCAAGAAAACTTTTTCATTTTTAAAAATTCAGTTTAAAATGACTGGAGATGAAGTTATAGGGTGCGTATTCTTTTCTACCGTCGGGGGTCACCAGTGAAGCCGTAGGGAGATGGTTAACTTTATTTGGCTCGGCCTTGTGTCATACATAACCAAAATCCCTACAGCTTACAAGTTTTATGCTGGATTGTTAGAATTATCATCATCAGAATTATCAGAAGGTTTTCATCAGACGGTTGGTTGTCGGCAGGTCACGATATGTGAATTTGGTATGGAAGAGTGTAAGAATAAAAATATACATTTTTCATGTTAAAATAGAAATTTATTAATGAAAAGGATAACAAAAATTGTAGCAGTAAATGTTCTATAAGAAAGTTAAGGGTATCAAGAGCTCGTACAAATGTTCGTAGTAGTAATTTGTTGAAAGAGTATGTTGTGTTGCTTGGCTTTGTATAATTATAAGATAACACAAACTTGAATTAATGACGTTTATTTTTTTAATATAAAACTTTAGGTTTTTACATCAAGTTAACAACCGTTAATTTTTGTGTGTGGATACAGGAGCAGTCTAGCTGAATTCTCTTCACTCTGGGAGGATTATAGTCAACGCGCCTATCCCTTCTGGACTCTCGTGGTCAACTGACAGCGTCTTCCTCTTTTCAAATCTCTCCACCAAAACTCTGTCCTTTACTCCTACTTCTTACTGCTACTCCTTACTCCTACTATTACTGGTACTCCTACCAAAAGAAACCGTTAACTTGTTTTGCCGCCAAATTTTGAATTCTTGGCGTCAGTGTGTCTACCTTTTTCTATTTTTAGCATACTCGCCATTTTATACACCATAACAAGTATATGCGTACGTACGTATGTATATGTTTGTTTGATAGGAATGTCTTTGGATGAAGAGGAAGTAAAATGAATTAGCACACGAGAAGGAAAGAGAAAGAGGACAAATATCCGAGTTGACTTGAAGCTTCACTCGTTACATCTTATCAGTGTCTCTCGCTGCGCCCATCTGAGTCTGACTGACGCTGATCAAGTCCTTTTATTGTAATCTAGATTTTTCACACTTGATCGCAAAGTCCCTTTAGTCTTGCAAGTCGCTCCCATTGGTCAAAAATCAATTTAACACCTACTTGCGAAATCTGGATTCGACTTTTGCTTTGAGCGCATGGTCAATCCTTTTTCTATTTGGGAAAAAGCAGGATTTCACACGTCATTGTGAATTTTTGTAAAAGTGAAGAAGAAGGTTGATTTTAATTCTTACAGAGGTAGGGTCCAAAACGTCCTACACGATGTAGCCTACCAGATTCGGGTCTGGGCTGGAAGAGTCTGATCATCAATTTTACTTATCAGTTGTATCATAAATTTTAGAGCGAGGCGATCGATTTAAAAACTGATGTGATTGCATTTAAAAATGTGAAGATTGTAAAAGGCAAAGAAGATAGAAATCGGAAGAGAGTTCCACGGGCGAGAAAATAAGCAATTAGAATATAATAGAATGGATGGTTGCATCTAGTTAGCTTTTGGAGTTCACACCTTCACACCCACATACATACATACATACATACATACATACATACATATAATTCAACATGTTATATTCAACAGCGTGTAAAAAATTATTATGTTCACACGTACGCATTAAAACAACATGCGTGTTTTCATCCGCGAGACACGCCACGTTAGCAGACAATGGTTGGTTAATCTTGACTGGTCATCTTGTGTTCACGTGTTAAAATCATATTTTTCCCCGCGCATCCCGCACGTCCATATAAGCAGAACACACACGTGTTGCAGGTCGGTGAGGTGCTAGCCAGTTGTAGCCGCGATAGCGTCCAGCTATCGTGGGGACATTTTTTTTTTTTTAGTTTTACCTAAGAACATTCTTTTGAGGTCTGCAAACAGCCAGTAGTCGCTGGGGGCCAGATCTGGAGAATAGGGTGGATGCGGAAGCAATTCGAAGTGCAATTCATGTAATTTTGCCTTCGTTGCGATCGACTTATGATACGGTACGTTGTGAAAGATCACGTTTTTCTTCTTCATTTGTGGCCGTTTTTTTTGGCGATTTCTTCCTTCAAACGCACCAATAATGCTATATAATATTCGCTATTGATGATTCTTCCTTTTTTAATATAATCGACGAACAAAATGCCTTGTGCATCTCAAAATACGGAGGCCAAAACCTTGCTTGCTGATGTTTGCGCCTTTGGTCACTTTAGATGTCTTTTACCTGCTGCTGTCCACTCAGCTGACTGCCGATTTGACTCAGGAGTGAAGTGATGGACCCATGCTTCATCCATTATCACATATTTACGCAAAGACCTTTTCTTGTTGGGTTAAAGCAGTTGCAAACAACGCTCTGAATTGTCGACGCGTTGTTGCTTTTGATCGACTGTGAATTAGCGCGGCACCCACTTTGAATACAGCTTTCTCATTGACAAATGTTCATACAAAATGGTGAATACACTGCCTTCTGATATGTCCAACTTCTCTGCTATCTCACACAACTTCAGTTTACGATCGGCCAAAACGAGTTTGCGTATTTTTTTGTGCGTGTGTTTTCCGGGACAACTGCCGATTTCAGGTTGACCTGAGCGTTCAGCATCATTTGTGTCTGTACGACCGCGTTTAATGTCAGCATGCCACCTCTTAACCGTTCTTTCCAACAGAGCAGAATCCGAAAAGCACTTATCAAGCCATTGCTTTGCTTGCACACGAAATCCAGATTTTTCCATTGTTTTGAAAATTTGCAACAGCAGCTTTACTTAAACAACTGTAATTTATAAACTACTAATCCGATTTGGCCCAAATTTTGTCACGTGTCATTTGAATGTTAGTACTTCATAAAAATCATATGGACTTTTTATTAATGGCGCCATCTATATGTCAGGCCCGGGACTTATTCAGTGATGTGTTAATCCTGATATTTTTTTGCTTCTATTTTCTCTAAAACTTCGTCGTTGCTAACATGTTCGGTCCATGGTATCCTCAGCATCCTTCTGTAGAACCATATTTCTGTGGTTTTAAGTATCTTCTACATCTGTGAGGAGGTTGTCCGGCGTTGACTTTTATATAGGCGGGCTGATATTACATAACCGTATCAGATTCTCCAAGGCCTAATTCCTCATCACATGTCCCAGAAACTTCAACTGTCTCTTCTTGACGTTAAGTAGAAGTTTCCTTTTCGTTTCCATCCTCTCCAAAAATTCGTTGTTGCTCGCATGTTCGGTCCATGGTATTTTTTCTTTGTTTCTGATGAAATGTTTCTGTTTCTTAACACTAATCTACATTAACAATCTCCCAAAGGTAATAAGATCCCAAGTAGGCATATTCGCTGAGGACACTACGGTTTACTCTCGCATCGATAAAAAGCAAAACACTGCGCTTTCTCGGGTTAACTCTCACAAGAGACCTCAAATGGAATGACTATATAGAATCCACAGCTAAATCCTCGACTAAGAAAGTAGGTTATCTGTGCACAATCTTGCACATATATAAATCTACCATCCACCTGTGCATTGAATATTGCTGCCATATCTGGTTGGATGCTCCTGCTATTCACCTAGGTGTCCTTGACAAAATCCAACGGAGAATATTTAATGTGATCGATTCCGACTTGGCAGCTCAGATACAGTCACTTTCTCACCGGTGCAATGTGGCTTCCTTGTGTCTCTTCTAGAAATACTTTCACGGCTACTGCTCCGATGAACTTAGCTCACTGGTGTCCCCTATATATGAATTTACTCGAGAGAAAGATTAGCATATAGGTCCCACCCTTTTACTGTGAAACCAATAAAATGTAAACGCAAATTCTACTCCAGCAGCTTCTTTTCTCGCACTTCCCGCCTTCTGTTTACTTGCTTCCCCGACAGCTACAATCTCCAAGAATTTAAATGTAAGGTCAATAGTCATCTCCTATCTCACTAACCTGCATCCTCTCTCTCATGCTCTTTTCTCCATCCACTCCACTTTCATTAGTATTCTCATCCTTCTCTTACCCACTTCTTGACACCCCCTTTAACCTAAAATGCCTTGCTTGGGGTGATATGATTATATATATATATATAAAAAAAACTTTGCTTGGTTTTTGGAATTCATATATTACTATCCCAATGCGCCTTCGGATTTTAGTGTCACGATTTTCTGCTCTCTTTCAAAACAGATATCTAAATTGTTTAGATTTTCTTTTTGTGTCTACTATCAACAGTATCATATGCATATTTAATGTTAAGATTGTGACCGTCAATAATGAATCCTGATAGAATTTCTAATTCTCTCCGGCGAGAAGACACATCCTTGTCTTACACATCTATAGGATACAAATCCTATATCATCCATCAACTAACTAAAACACACAAAGTAAAATTGCACACCCGCAAAATCGGATCCAAACGACTAAAAGCATTTTGGAAAACCCCCACTAAAGTAAAAGTGGATCCAAACGACTAAAAGCATTTTGGAAAACACCCACTAAAGTAAAAGTGGATCCAAACGACTAAAAGCATTTTGGAAAACCCCCACTAAAGTAAAAGTGGATCCAAACGACTAAAAGCATTTTGGAAAACCCCCACTAAAGTAAAAGTGGATCCAAACGACTAAAAGCATTTTGGAAAACCCCCACTAAAGTAAAAGTGGATCCAAACGACTAAAAGCATTTTGGAAAACCCCCACTAAAGTAAAAGTGGATTCAAACGACTAAAAGCATTTTGAAAAAAACCCAGATCACAGCAAATTTCACAAGTCAGTGTGAAAAGCAAAATTTTGGATCCTGATTGGATTAGAAATAGAAAATTCACAATGACGTTTTTCCACACCTAAATGGAAAATGCGTGCTAGAGCCGACAACATGAGAAACTTCACTATTTAAAGCACGTTCGCCGACGGGTCAAAGGTAGTCAGCATGGGAGCGGTTAGCTGACGGATCTCGTGGTAATGTAACAAAAGAAATTTCAAGAAGGCGGCGTAAGGGCGCGTCACAGATTCATTCGACCTTTTCATCAAATTTTCCTTTTCATCATTTTCAATCCACGCCGCCAAAGAAAAGAAGAAGAACAACAGGACACTCTATCTTCGATAAATACTGTTTCTTTATTTCTTCTTTCTAACCCTGTCGCCCACCTACGAAAAAGAGGAAGGAACGTAAGACATTACATTCTGCTACTACACAACCATGAACTTTGAACTTCTGGAGACATTTTAAATATTTACATTTCTCTTTGAACATTTTTAACTACAAAGCTGCATGCATTTTCTCAATGAACATTTTTCTTTTCCCAAATACAGTGTTCCGTTAACAAAATTTCACTTATGTTTTCCCTCTTACAATTTTTTTGTCATTCTGATAATAAATCTTTACTTCAATGTACACACGAAATATTTTATCCTGTCATATTTCAACATCCAACCTTCTGATATTAAAATTGTAAGGAACTTCGGTCGTGTTTGGCACAAGGCCAATTTACCAATCATCACCGAGGCCCCTACACACCTTACTATTTTTGTATATTTACTGAATTCCATTTCTAAAACTGTCTTATAAACGAAAGTTTGTACTAGCACTACAACTTCAAATTCTGTCTCTAAGCAAAAATGTCTGTGCTTGATGGCAACTGTTGACCCGTTTCACTTTTTTCTGTATTGTTCTGGAGTTATTTTATGTCAGTGTAAGAAGAAAAATAAGTCAGTAACAAAAATGAAAATAATACGAAGTTAAAACATCATAAGTCAAGAATTTCGTTCACATTTTTATTATGTTTTCATGCTCTAATAAACATATATATCCCAACTATGTGTTTGTTTCAATTTTTTCAGGTAAACAGTAAACACAGTCAACTTTTTTATTTAAAAGTTGAACAATACCTTGACGTGTTTTTATTAAATCAAACGTGTAGATTGGTAGAGTTTTTCATTTGAAAAGCAAAAAAAAAAAGCGAATCTGATTTTGAAACTGAAAAAAAGTTTGTTACTCAGAACCTTTATTTGCAATTGCTTAAGTTATTAATAACACATTTATTTAACACTTTCACTAGTACCTTTCATGATAGCATGGCAAAATAAGTATATTTACTTTGTGGTGCAAGACATAAAATTAGTCAAAGACATTAGCATAGCTGATATGTTAACGTCTTTGACGATCAGTTTGTATTGTCATAGTTAAATCAAGAGTAAGACAATGTGTGTCAGAGGCAAACTTCCCAAGACATACATCCTTCCTTTTTTTTTTTTTAAATCATGTTACCCCAAGCAAGGCATTCCACTGCCACTATAGCGCAGGGGGTTACACAGGGCGAAAGACGAATTAGGATGTACATAGGGGGAGAGTTGGAGAGAATGGGAAGGTTAGTGTGTTAGTAGGTGTCCTGCGACAAGGATTTTTTTTTTTTGTTATTTTTATTTATAATCATATTGCCCCAAGCAAGGAAGCTTACTGCCACTAGTACGCAGGGTTTTATATAGGAGGAAAGTTATGAGAAAGAGTGACAGGTTATAGGGGGTGTCAGGAAGTGAGTAAGAGAAGGATGAGAATACTGATGAGAGTAGAGTGGATGAAGAAAAGAGCATGAGAGAGAGGATGCAAGTTAATGAGATAGCAGATGACTATTGACTTTACATTTAAATTCTTGGAGAGTGTAGCTGTCGGGGAAGCAAGTAAACAGAAGGGAATTCCACAGGCAAGAAGAAAAGAAGCTGCTGGAGTAGAATTTGCGTTTACATTTTATTGGTTTCACAATAAAAGGATGGGACCTGGCTGCTAATCTTGTGGCTCGAGTAAATTCATATATAGGAGGCACCAGTGAGCTAAGTTCATCGGAGCAGAAGCCGTGAAAGTATTTGTAGAAGAGACACAGGGAAGCCACATTGCACCAGTGAGAAAGTGACTGTATCTGAGTTGCCAGGTCGGGTCGATCACGTTACAGATTCTCTGTTGGATCTTGCCAAGGACACATGGGTGGATAACAGGATCACCCGACCAGATATGGCAGCAGTGTTCGATGCACGGGCGGATGTTAGATTTATATATGTGCAGGATGGTTTCAGGCGGGAAAAACTTCCCGGCCCCACACAGAGAACCGACCTTCTTAGCAGCCGGATTTAGCTATATATTCTATATAGTCATTCCACTTGAAGTCTGTTGTAAGAGTTAACCTTGATGAAGCGCAATGTTTTGCTTTCAGGGAGACTAGCCTGACTATCTATGCTAATGGGGAGAGGTAGGAGCGAGTGTCTGTGATGGTAAATAGATAGCAGCTTCGTTTTGGAAGCATTAAAATTCACGAGCCATTTCTTACCCCAGTCCACCACGGATTGGAGGTCATTTCCAAGCTCGGCGGCGAGTTTTGCTTTGTCAGCCTTGGTAGATTTTTTATCGATGCGAGAATAAACCATAGTGTCGTCAGCGTATATGCCTACTTGGGATCTTATTACATCGGGAAGATCGTGAATGAAGATCAGGAAAAGCGTAGGACCCAGAATAGAGCCTTGAGGGACACCCGAATTCGTGTGATAGTATTGGGAGGTATGTCCGTTTAATATTACCTTCATTGTGCGAATTGAAAGTAATGACTGGATTAGGTCAAACAACTGTCCTGTTATACCATAGCCGGCAGCTTGCGTAAAAGGCCAGCATTCGGACTCTGTCAAACGTTTTGGAGATATCTAGGGCAACATTTCGAGCTTCGTCGTTCTTGTCAAGGGCCTGGTGTGTACAGTCAGTGATGGTCGTGAGCATATCAGCAGTAGACCTGGTGAAGCGGAAACTATACTGTTTGTCAGAGAAAGGTGTTAAACTATTTTGACATTATTTTAAAAACAGAAAAGACGAAATAGTTTTGTTGAGAAACGGTTATAATTTATGTATGAATATAGACGGGTGTATATATAGAGTAAACTCTCTCTCTCTGTGTGTGTGTGTGTGTGTGTGTGTGTGTGTGTGTGTGTGTGTGAGAGAGAGAGAGAGAGAGAGAGAATATCTTTAAAGAGGGAATAGGTAATGGATCGTATAATATAGAAACTGCGAATAAACTATGATGAGATGTATTTTTTCATTCCACAATAATATCGTTAGAAATGGTATGAATCAATTTCTCTCTGCACACCGTAAAATTGACAAATATCTTGATAAAATATCCTGTTATACGCTCTGGAAGCTAGAGTTAACAACGTGAAAAACTGTTTTCTTTACTGTCAACCTTGACAGATGTTATAAATAAATAGCAATTCGGCATTATCTCTCTCATATGTAATATGCACCTGATGATTGCGTACTGCATCACACTCCGAGTCTTGCTTTAGACGTAGGATAATATGTATATTTATTAATCTACTCTATTATAATAAAGGCCGATATATATATATATATATATATATATATATATATATATATATATATATATATATTACGGAAATTAACGAAATGGTCTTTAAACAACCGACACTTTGAAATGATTGGTTTGAACATTATTTTTGATCGATACTAGTATTTAAGTAGATATTCTGTTTTTATAATTAAACAGTATTATATATTTATTTCTACCGGCCTGATTATTTACGATAAACTTTTGTTACGAAAATGTGTGTCATTCGGTAGGATTCAAACCTGCGATCCCTATCCACATAGGGGAAGCCACCAATTGATCCGGCGCGTCTTAGACCTCTCCACCACGAATGACCAACAGTCTAAACGAAGTCAAATCAAGCCTATATAACACAATTTTCGATCCATCGTAATAACCATATCTGCTCTGAAATGTATTGTTATGTCAGCAAATGTAAACATGTTACAGAAATTAACGAAGATTAACGAAACAGTCTTTAAACAACCGACAATTTGAAATGATTTGTTTGAACGTTATTTTTGATCGATACTCGTATTTAAGTAGATATTCTGTTTTTATAATTAAACAGTAATATATATCTATTTCTACCGGCCTGATTATTTACGATAAATATTTTCCGTTAGAACTGTCATTGATCGCCGTCTTGGAAGCAATGACCAGATAAGACTAGCTTTTGACAAGCAATGACCAGTTAAGACAAGCCTTGTATCCAGTTACCACGTAGGCGGTGGCTGAGTATTCTTTGACCAGTAACCCGAGCATTGGCCACCACGTTAAAAACCGACCTTGTGTCACATCTCGCTCCAGTAGGGTAAATATTTTCGCCTCTGTTGGGGAGGGTGGGTAAATAACATTCCGCGGCCCGGGAAGTAGGATTTAAATGTAGTATCTGTTCCATTCGGACCAACCAGAGGTCCTTATTTTTTAAAGTAATTTTGGCATAGACAATCCAAGAGGAGGAAGCAGGAAGAAGACGTACCCCCAGACAAGGAACTACGACGGATAGACCCCATTGAACTCCAGCCAACCATACAAACAGCCCTTCCAATGACTCAGACACCAGTCTCTCCAGGATGCCAACAGCCAGGATGACCGGCCACCTCACCTGGAGCGAGGAAGCCAGCAACCCGGAGAAGTAGCCGACTTCCTCAGCACGACGGAGCAGCCGAAGACTCAGGACGCCAGCAGCACGAAAACACAGCCGACAACTCAACGCGCCAACACCGCGGAGGAGCTAATTCTATTTCGAAGTCTTTCTCTTCCTCATGAAGTCTGCGGCCGTAAGGACCAGTCGTCACTAGGACCCAGCATCACCGAGGAACTACCGACAGTGCTAAAAGCCAGCAGACTCAAAGACCAGTTGAAATCTCAAGAAGCCAGCAGCCCCAAGAAGCAACAGATGCGCCAGGAAGCCACCCACACCGAGGACCAGCCTCCCCAGGAAGCCAACAGCCAGAACCAGCACCCACTCAAGAAAGTTAGCAACCTCTCCAGGAAGCCACTAACAGCAGCCTCCCAGTGGATGGAAGACCCCGCCAGCATGCCTTCTGAACCTGCAGAAGTTCCTCCTCTTGAGGACTATGCCCATCTCATCAAGGAAGACAGTTTACGGGTCGACCCCGACGAAGTTAAGAAGTAAGGCTGTTACTGTCCTTTTCATGGATAAGCGGACGAGGGAAATTTGCCGTTCCTCCAAGGACAATGTGTGCAAGTGTCACACTTCCCCAGCAGATCATCCATAGTGTTGGGCCCTACATGTAGGACGCATTGCCCACACCCGACATTTGCAGGGTAACGACTGGAGCAGTGGAGAGAGTCAAGGAGTACGGCAACAGGGACTTGATCACCAAGGACATCCATCCTCTGGACCGAATACAGGGGTAGGACCACAGTGAAGTCCCTGTCCATGTAAAAGACGAAGCGCTGGCTATGTATTTTAAGTAATTCAGCCAGATTCTAAGTGTCTCCTCGGATCGGAAGCTTGGGGCATGGAGCTTCAACGTTATGTTATCTAAACAAGCCTTCAGTTCCATACCCTTTGTCTTGGACATCAGCAGTCGATCAGAGCCAGTCATTGTTGCTGGGAGAAAACCAGCGTGCTGGAAGTGCGGCCTGAGTGAACATTTGGCCCCATCATGCCCGGAGAAAAAACTGCAGTTCCACAACCCGTAGTCGATCACAACCCGACCCAGACATTGAAGACAAAGAAGACCAGCAATGGGACGCCGCCTGCCTCTGATACACAAGAAACCCCTTTGCCGAAGAAAGGGGAAGACGGTTGGCAGGCGCTAGGCAAGGGACGACAGGAATTCTTGGAACTTGTGCTTGTGTTTTTTAAAAACAAAGCGTCCCAGAAGGAAAACTGCCCAGCTCCGCGCACCCGCAAGAAAGATGCCCCGAACGCAGGCCCATGGACAAAGAACGACCCGTTGTTCCACAGGATTTGGGACATTCAGAAGCTGAAGGCAGTCTTGGGAGAAAAAAACAAACCATCAGGAGCGGCATCTCCCCAGACCGCTCACCCAACTTCTTCCGTCCCATCTTTCCTTCGAAAATGGAAAAATTTCCGCCCTCTTGCAGAAGGGCCCGCTCTTCATCACCCCTACCCCTAAGAAGGAAATTTCCCCTCTGCAAAAAGCGAAAACTTCGGAACTATGCCATACCAAAAAGGAAAGCAGTGCAACCGGAAAAGGGCAGAGGAGTCCTGCGGAGGAGACGGGGGGGGGGGGGGAGAAAATCCAAACTACCTTACAACACAGGGAAGGACATTTTCAGGGTAACGACTGCAGCAGCGAAGGGAGACAAGGAGTATGGCAAAATGACCCCTGTTTTTATTCACCCATTCTTTTATACAACTTAAAAAATAGCATTTCCCATGGACGTCGGTGGAATATGCCAAGATGGCACCATAAAAACCGAAATGGGCTACGGCATCATAGCGAAGCCGTCGGCATCCTATCCCCGACCATGTTTCAGGGCAAGGCCCAATCCTAAAGTAAGTCTCTCAATGGCTCTTTGGTTAGCTTCTTTGAATGGCTGAGGGCTGAGGTCGGAGTTACGCAGGGCGAGGTTCGTACGCAACCTTCAGCATCTCGGGGTGAATGCCTGATTGCCAGCGACAGTGAAGATATTCTGTCGAGGAGGTTTCAACTCTTCTCAGCTTATTTTGATAGCGGCTCCAGGGGTGTTTCTTGTCTGATCAGCAGATCTTTGACGGTGACGTGTGTTCTTATGTTCGCGGATCCGGAGGGCAGTATTTGTGTTCTGGACGTCAGCATAAAAGGTAAGTCTCTTCGCTTCACCGGGGTTTATGCACTCAACGATCAGGCAGAGCGTGAATTATTTATTCGACGGGTTGAGACGTGACTGGCCCGTCCAGTCGAAGGGCCCGGGGAGAGATACTCCGTCCCACTCGCCCAATCGCAAACCGGCAGACTTGTCGTAGTTGAACTTCGCCCCTATCACCTCTCATACCTGCACATTTCTTTGCCGACTTAGTGTATCCCGGCGGCATTCTTTACGAACGTCGGCATAGGCGGAACGCTTGACCGGTCTGGAGACACCAGGTAAGGTGACCCCACGAAGCAATGGATTCGACTTTAGATCGG
This sequence comes from Ascarosepion bandense, assembly GCA_037127315.1. Classification (NCBI taxonomy): domain Eukaryota; kingdom Metazoa; phylum Mollusca; class Cephalopoda; order Sepiida; family Sepiidae; genus Ascarosepion; species Ascarosepion bandense. Next base: position 356,168 of record JBBBDQ010000884.1, on the reverse strand, counting down.
ATCTATCGATAAAGTCGCAAAATTGTTTCACGTCAGGGCTATAATTACCCAGTCTAGCCTCACTACGATCTAAGTCTGGTTCAAGGACGGCGTTCCAATCACCCGCTAGAATTACCTGCTGCGACGTATTCAAAAACGTCTCAACCCGTCGAATAAATAATTTACGCTCTGCCTGATCGTTGAGTGCATAAACCCCGGTGAAGCGACGAGACTTTTTTGAATACGTCGCGGCAGGTAATTCTAGCGGGTGATTGGAACGCCGTCCTTGAACCAGACTTAGATCGTAGTGCGGCTAGACTGAGTAATTATAGCCCTGGGTGAGTGTTTCATGCCTGGTGCGTGTGACAGGTGCTGACCTGGAGTGGTTGTTGGATACTACTTAGGAGGATTTTGATCCTCTAACTGAAACTTAGGCATTCCATCCCTTGTTTAAAATTAGATTAGGACCTTAATTTAACTTTTGACCTTCCTGGGAACGTAGTTAGTGTGTGGATGCTTAGGTCCCCTTTTTTATCCTTTTTTTTTTGCTTTCTCCTTTCCCTCCTTTTTGTAGGTGACAAATGGCTTTGTTATCTGGCAGATACCTTTTGGGTCTGGAATTTCACCCAACCGATATCTTCTGCTACGCACTGATTATTTTTGGTGGGGTCCCATTACTGTCATTTAATCTTTTATCATGTATACATATATATTTATTTCATCGTATAACTCACCATTTATACTATTATTAACCCTTCCCCTTATTTTGTGAAAATAGAATTTTCATTGTAGGGTTTTAAATGTGAGTGGATTTTTGAGATTCTAGTGTGATAGTCATGTGTGCATGTGTTATGGTGGATGAGATATTGTCAGTATGATTGAGTCAGCGGAAGAGACTAGCTAGGTTTAGATTAAGACTAGAGATGATCAAACCATTCCCCATTATCGAATCCCCCAATTAGCCCTTGTGGTACATTTGTATCTTAAAATTAATGTAAAAAATAGTTGGATCAAAGTGTAGTATCTGAGAACAGATACTCGCTTTTCGCTTTCCGGCCACATCCAGCTTCGTTTGTGATCCCGCTACACACAGTAGATTCCTGGAGCGCATTACATCTTAGCAGCTGGTTCCGCTTTAGGTTTGGCTCTGCTTCGGAGGTATAACGGTTTAGTCCGCTTGAGATCCCGTTACCCACGGTCGATCCAGAAAAAGGAGACGACAACTGTTCAAATCCAATTACAGTGGCTTTCGCACGTGCTAGCTCATAGTGATCCTGCTTAAATCACGGTCGAATCCTGCAAAGGAAGCAAAACCCGAGCCAGTCACGGTCGCAACTCACACATGCTAGTTCGCCCACCACAATTGCAGCCGAGACTAGATCTCAACGTTTCAGCCTAGGGCGTTCCTGTCAGATACTGACGACTTTCCAGCCTATGCCTTTCAGACCAGACGCTAACGATGTTCCTGCGGACCGCCGACAACGTTATAGTCTGTGCCGTTTCATGCCACACACCGACAACGTCCCCGACAACATTCTAGCCTAAGTCGTTCACGTCAGCCGCTGACGAAGTTCCCGCCAACGACATTCAAGCCTGTTCTGTTCATGCGAGACGATGACGACATTTCCCGCGGACCAACGACGACAATCCAGCCCGAGCTGATCCTGTCAACTGCTGCGGACGTTCCAGCCTTATTCCAAAATTTTCATACTGTTTGCTCGTCGATTTTACCAGAATAAACTCAACATCTTCACCCCCGTCTCTTCATTGCCTTTGCTGTTTTCACATATACAAAAATTCGTGGGGTTGATTCGGTCACCTGAAATCGGCTCTGCAACACATACCAAGTAAATTAACCACATTTCACTTCCTGATGATGATGTATCAAACACCGAAACTTCATAGTTATTAAGTCGCAGTATGCTATAATAATAATAATAATAATAATAATAATAATAATAATAATAAAAAACTGTTAGATCTACGATATTCTTTATTAGAAAGAATATGTAATAATTTCTTTATATTTGTTCGTTCATTTTAAATATTTATTTATTTTTCGATAATCTTACTCTCGTTGGGTTTAATGAAAGAATAACACAGAATACAGTGGGCGATCAAATTTTTATTTTTAAATTTTACGGTAGTAAACTTAAAGGTATGTCCACTTTTTCTTTCCTATTAAAAAATTTTGAATTTTTTTTTTTTTAAAGTAAACATTAATTTTTAATTTCACTATTTTAAACATAAACATTAATTTTTTCTTTGTATATAATTTAAATTGTATGTTTCTTTAAATGATCCTTAAATAGATTTATTAACTAGTTTTCTAAAGCAAGACAACGAAAAAAAAAATACGACGAAAAACACTAAAAAACTGTTCGATCTACGATATTCTTTCTTAGAAAGAATATGTAATAATTTATTTATATTTGTTCGTTCATTTTATATATTTATTTATTTTTCGATAATCTTATTCTCGTTGGATTTAATGAAAGAATAACACAGAATACAGTGGGCGAACAAATTATTATTTTTAAATTTAAATTTTTAAATTTTACGGTATGTCCACTTTTTCTTTCCTATTAAATTTTGAATTTTGCAAGGACAAAGGTTGATAGTAGCAACAATTGTTTTTTTTTGTTTTTTTTATTTTAACAATACTCTCTAAGTGCAGTGATGTTTTTTTTGTTTTTTTTTTGTTTTTTTTTCCGTTGAACGACCGTTACGTCCAAGTTTGTTTGTTTTTTCAACCAGCGTCTCTCTCTTTGAATTTTTCTTTTTCTCAATATGAAATTCTGTTTTAATATAAACAGGATTTTTTCTTTAGATATTATCGAAATTTTCTTTTTTTATTTTTTATTTTTTTTTATGAAATTCTGTTTTATTTTAATTTATCTGTTTGTTCTTTAAATGAACCTAAATAAAATCATCCGTATTATATTTCCTTCAGCTGTCGATATTTCGTAAAATTTTTTTTTTTTTTTTAACTATTATAATTTTCTTAAAAACAAAACAAAACAAGAAAATAAATTAAATCCGATGAAAAACAATTTATACGGTATTATTTTATAGAAAGTCTACGTATTTATTGATATATTTATTTTTTATTTATTTATTGATTTAATTTACTTATTTAATTTATCTTATTCTGATAACCCTATTTTTTTTGACCAACGACTTTATTGAAAAAGTGGATGATAAAGTGGACGAACAAATTATTACATTTTTTTTTTCGTTGAACGACCGTTACGTCCAAGTATGTTTGCTTTTTTTTTTCAACAAACGTCTCTCTATTTGAATTTTTCGTTTTCTCAATATGAAATTCTGTTTTAATATAAACAGGATTTTTTTTTCTTTAGATATTATCGAATTTTTTAAAAATTTAAAAAAAAATTTTTTTTTTATGAAATTCTGTTTTATTTTAATTAATTTATCTGTTTGCTATTTAAATGAACCTAAATAAAATCATCCGTACTATATTTCCTTTAGCTGTCGATATTTCGTAAATTTTTTTTTTTAACAAAATACTCTAGTATTGATGTTTTGTTTCGTTGAGCCGTTGCTACGCCAAAGGGTTTTTTTTTTTTTTTTAACCAGCGTCTTTCTCCTTGAATTCCAATCGCGTCTATGTCAGATGTTGCTTGGCAGCCCATTTAGGAGAAGGAAAACTCCGAACAACAACCCGCAACTCAAGGTGTTAATCGTGCCGAGGAGTGAATGGCTACTGCGTTATGAGGTCACAAACGATCCCCTACAGGCTTCGGGACCCTGTTTGTAAAAGACCGTTATCCAACGTGCCGGGCAACTTTGGGTGGACTTTTGGACCCGTGCGTCACTCGTGGGGAAAACATGAAAAATACAAATAGAAATAAAAAGTCCAGTATGGCTCTTCCAGTGGATAAACAGGGAGCCCGTCCTTCAGGAGGGAACCTACCTGAGGTCGAAAAATCTGCCATAGGAACAAACTCCTACACAAAGAATGAATCTTCAGGTCCCCACAACCAGGATAATCCTAATGATGGTCCTGAAAATTCACCAGCTAGATCTACAATCGTATATTTAAAGAAAGAAAAAATAAAATGGTCTCGTGAGGAAGTACAAAGTCGTTATGACTGCATTTCATGAAGCGTTACTCAAACCTCAAAAAAACATGACTCGCCAAACATATGACATTTGGCGTGAAAAAGTTGGTCATGCAAATAGAAAGTATATTGACGAAAATAAATTAGCCAATGTACGTCGGTACATTATTCGTAATAACCGACTGACAGAGGCTGAAATTAATGAAATTAAAAGAATTGTAACAAGAAGAGACGAATCAACAAAATATGAAAAGGAACCGGAATCAGAAATAAAAAGTAATAACACCAAACAAGCCACAGGTCATAATGTAGAAACCGTGAAACACGCAAATCACTGCGAAGATAATGCTGTAAGTTTAAAAGTGCTGGAAAGGTGTGATCTGAGTCAGTTAAAAGACAAAAATAAAACGAGTTCAGAACACATCGAAGATAATTATTTGACGGAAAATAAGAACAATATACAGGAAGCCAAGATAGAAATAAAAAACCATCTAAGTCAAATACAAAATATTACAATGGAGGAACGTGAACAGCTCCCAAAATTACAACCAACAAAACATAACCTCCGAACTATTAAACTCTACAATGCAGCACTGAAATCAATACTGGATGAAGACCCTCATACAAATCTTAACGAAGTAATATATGCATCAGCAACAGCAGCAACAAAAAAATTAAATATCAAAATACAAACAAGGCAGTCTCGCAGGCGTGAAGATCCACCTTGGAAAAGAAAAATACAAAAAGAAATCGAACAACTTAGAAGCGAACTATCAGTACTGGATGAACTGAGTAGAGGAATAAATGTAAGAACTAGGAAACGCAGAAGAGCCGAAAAAAAATATAACATCAGGAATGTAAATGAAGTCTTATCAAATAAAGAAAAAATAAAGCAAAAAATCCAACTGAATGCTCAAAGAATAAGACGCTATGAAAAAAGAGCAAGATTTTACAGACAAAACAAGATTTTTCAGACTGATACAAAGAGATTTTACAGGGAAATAGGTAAAAAAAGAATTGAAGTGACAGTACCCACCCCCCAGAATGGAAGAAGTCACACAGTTCTGGGAAAAGATATGGGCTTGCCCTAAAGAACATAACAAGGAAGTACATTGGATTACGCAAGAGATAATAAACCCGAACAGACATGGTCTGGAATTACAGAAGATGATGTTAAATTTGCACTAAAAAAAAGCACACAATTGGAAATTCCCAGGAATAGATAAAATTCCTAACTTTTGGCTATATTATTTAAATGCGGCACATAAAAAACTAGCCAAAGAACTTCAAGAAATGGTTGACGATCCCATTAAAATTCCTGCATGGATGACCAAAGGAATTACATTTCTTCTACCCAAGAATGGTGACACAAACAACCCGAAAAACTACAGACCAATTACATGTCTTCCGACAACATATAAACTATTAACATCTATTTTAACAAAACAGACATATTTATTCTTAGAAAGAAATGACATGATACCGCTTGAACAAAAAGGGTGCAAACGTGGCTGTTATGGTTGTAAAGACCAATTGCTGATTAACAAAATGATCCTGGAAAACTGCTACAGTACAAAGAAAAATCTTAGTACAGCCTGGATAGACTATCGAAAGGCATTCGATAGTGTGCCACATGACTCGATTTTAAAGACTTTAAATATATACAAGATATCGCCCGTCATCATCAATTTCATCAAACAGTGCATGTCTATATGGAAAACAACCCTCTACCTCAATCATATAAATGGAACCTATAAGTCTGATGAAATAAACATCAAAAGAGGTATATTTCAAGGTGATTCTTTATCTCCCTTACTATTCTGCATATCATTAATAGCACTAACCAGTCAACTTAATAAGACAGAATGTGGTTATAAAATAGGACAAAAGAAAATAAGCCATCTATTTTACATGGATGACTTGAAGTTATATGCTAAGAATGATAATGAGCTGGAAGGTCTTCTGCAAACTGTAAAATGCTTCAGCGAAGACATTGGAATGAAATTTAATTTGAATAAATGTGCTAAAGCTACAGTTTTACGTGGATCAATACAAGAAACATCCTCAATTAGCCTAGACCCTGCTGTAACAATAAAAGAATTGAAACCAGAAGAAGCTTATAAATACCTAGGTGTAAATGAGAGTGAAAACATTCACCATAAAAAAATGAAAGAAATAGTGCGTAAAGAGTACTATAGAAGGCTACGAATGATATTAAAAACTGAATTAAATTCACAGAACAGAGTTATGGCCATTAATAGCCTTGCAATCCCAGTTGTCCAATATAGCTTTAACATCTTAAACTGGACTCTAAACGACATCAAGCGAATGGATGCTAAAACAAGAAAGCTTCTTTCTAAGCATAAGATGCATCATCCAAAGGCTGATGTAGACTGTCTATACATACCCCGTAAAGAAGGTGGAAGAGGTCTTATTCAGCTGGAAATGTCATACAAGACAACAACTATTGGCTTACTAACATACATAGAAACAACAAAGGATTGCATGATACAATTAGTAAGGCAACATAAAGAAAGAAAAAAATATTCAATAATAAAAGAAGGCAGTAAATTCAAACAAGATTTACAGTTAGTAGATTCTGTAGAAAAGCAGAACGGAAGCCAAGAGCCGGCTATTGCGGCAAAGAATATGAAAATGAAAGCCAAAGATAAAGCTCTTGAACAGATGAAACAGCGCTGGCAAGACAAACCCCTGCATGGCCAATATCCAGTACGTGCCAATAAATCCAATGTTGACAAAGTTAATACTCATCGATTGTTACGTGCATCTGGATTAAAGTCTGAAACTGAAGGCTTTATTCTTGCAGCACAAGACCAAAGTCTTTTCACGAGAAACTTTCAGGCAAATATTATACAAAATAATATGGATCCAAAATGCAGGTTTTGTGATAAACACCAAGAAACAATAGACCACCTAATCTCAGGCTGTTCTGTGCTTGCCCCAAATGAATATAAAAATCGCCACGATAGAGTTGGGCAATATTTACATTGGGCAATATGCAAACATTATGGAAAAGCTGTAGGCAAACACTGGTATGAACATCACCCAGCACCGGTTACAGAAATAGAAGATGTAACCATTCTATGGGATTACACCATCTACACAGACAGAAAAATTGAAGCAAACAGGCCAGACATTATTGTTAAAAACCAGAAGGAGAAAACTTGTCTATTAATTGATATGGCTTGTCCAGCGGATTGTAACATAGCAATCAAGGAATTTGAAAAACTGTCAAAATATAAAGACCTGGAATTTGAAATAGAAAAAATGTGGAAATTGAAAACAAGAGTTGTGCCAGTGATAGTAGGTGCACTTGGAATGATAAAAAATGGAACAAAACAACACATTGAAAGAATCCCTGGAAACCCCAGCTTAAGAGATATACAAAAAATTGTCTTATTAAGTACAGCCCACACACTAAGGAAAACTTTATCTATGTAATGCTGGAGATGATAGGGAAGATAGAAAAACATGAAATGGAGCCACAACAACACGCCACTACCTGCCTTAGGTCTTCCCGCAGACTTGGTTGGTAGTGAGACCAAAGCAGAAATCGAAATATGATGAAAAATGACATAATAATAATAATAATAATAATAATAATAATAATAATAATAATAATTTCAATAATAAAAGAAGGCAGTAAATACAAACAAGATTTACATTTAGTAGATTCTGTAGAAAAGCAAAACAGAAGCCAAGGGCCAACTATTGCGGCAAAAAATATGAAAATGAAAACCAAAGATACAGCTCTTGAACAGATGAAACAACGCTGGCAAGACAAACCTCTGCATGGCCAATATCCAGAACGTGCCAATAAATCCAATGTTGATAAAGTTAATACTCATCGATGGTTACGTGCATCTGGATTAAAGTCTGAGACTGAAGGATTTATTCCTGCAGCGCAAGACCAAATTCTTTTCACTAGAAACTTTCAGGCATATATTATACATAATGTGGATCCAAAATGCAGGTTCTGGGATAAACACCAAGAAACAATAGACCATCTAATCTCAGGATGTTCTGTACTTGCTCCAAATGAATATAAAATCGTCACGATAGAGTGGGGAAATATTTACATTGGACAAGATGCAAACACTATGGAAAATCTGCAAACAAGCACTGGTATGAACATCACCCAGTACCGGTTACAGAAATAGATGTCACCATTCTATGGGATTACACCATCTACACAGACAGAAAAATTGAAGCAAATAGGCTGGACATTATTGTTAAAAACCAGAAAGAAAAAACTTGTCTATTAATTGATATAGCTTCTCCAGCAGATTGTAACATAGAAACCAAGGAATTAAAAAAAAAACTCTCAAAATATAAAGACCTGGAAATTGAAATAGAAAAAATGTGGAAATTGAAATCAAGAATAGTACCAGTGATAGTAGGTGCACTTGGAATGATAAAAAATAGAACAAAACAACACATTGAAAGAATCCCTGGAAACCCCAGCTTAAGAGATATACAAAAAATTGTCTTATTAAGTACAGCCCACACACTCAGGAGAACTTTTTCTATGTAACGCTAGGGATAATGGGGAAGATAGAAAAAACATGAAATGGACCCATAACAACACGCCACAACCTGCCTTAGGTCTTCCCGCAGACTTGGTTGGTAGTGCGACCATAGGAGAAATCGAAATATGATGAAAAATGACATAATAATGATAATAATAATATCTATGCTCTACTTTTATATTGAGAATTTTTTAAAAAAGTAAATATCTGTGAGATGTACTTCCATTAGTATTAACCACTTAATATCTCAGAGTTATATGGTTTTTGCTATCACTGGCAATTTCGTTAGAAGTAAATAGGATAAAATGCAATTTAAAAGTTATTTTTTTACAGATAACATAAGACAAGTTTATTAATATAGTTTTAAAACTTACTGTTTGACAAAGAAAATTATTAATCATTGATCCGATCCAAGGGAGACAATCATTTTTAAAATGGATCCTGGCCAAGATCTGTTTTTACTGGAAATATTTCTCATGCACATGGCTTTTGTTGTGAAAATTGAATCGGGTATCTCCAATTTAAAATTCCGAAACAAATTCTGGATCCTAAATACTAAACAGATTTCTTTATCTAACTTCAGAGCACTTGTTTTATTTATTATTTTTTTTACGTAAAACTTTATTCCCATTCTTAGATTTTAAATTTTAAAATCTATGGTCGAGAAAATGTTCCCAGATGTCTAAACATTTAAAAAACAATCATGTACATTTTTTCCTGCTTCCGTGACCTCAAAAGATCATCTCATATAAATTCGATCCGGGATTTTTATTTATTCACCAGTTGTTATAGACTGAATTAATTATATTGCATTTTTCTGACACCATTTTTCATTTTATTTCTGGTGCTAGACTCTAAATTCAAACGATAATTCCGAGCTTCTAGCTTTTTTAATTTTTGTTTTGGAAATTCTAAGTTGCACTGGTTGAAGACATCGAATTATATGTCAAATGGCTTTGTTATCTGGCAGTACCAGATACCTTTTGGGTCTGGAATTTCACCCAACCGATATCTTCTGCTACGCACTGATTATTTTTGGTGGGGTCCCATTACTGTCATTTAATCTTTATCATGTATACATATATATTTATTTCATCGTATAACTCACCATTTATACTATTATTAACCCTTCCCCTTATTTTGTGAAAATAGAATTTTCATTGTAGGGTTTTAAATGTGAGTGGATTTTTGAGATTCTAGTGTGATAATCATGTGTGCATGTGTTATGGTGGATGAGATATTGTCAGTATGAATGAGTCAGCGGAAGGGACTAGCTAGGTTTAGATTAAGACTAGAGATGATCAAACCATTCCCCATTATCCAATCCCCCAATTAGCCCTTGTGGTACATTTGTATCTTAAAATTAATGTAAAAAATAGTTGGATCAAAGTGTAGTATCTGAGAACAGATACTCGCTTTTCGCTCTCCGGCCACATCCAGCTTCGTTTGTGATCCCGCTACACACAGTAGATTCCTGGAGCGCATTACATCTTAGCAGCTGGTTCCGCTTTAGGTTTGGCTCTGCTTCGGAGGTATAACGGTTTAGTCCGCTTGAGATCCCGTTACCCACGGTCGATCCAGAAAAAGGAGACGACGACTGTTCAAATCCAGTTACAGTGGCTTTCGCACGTGCTAGCTCATAGTGATCCTGCTTAAATCACGGTCCAATCCTGCAAAGGAAGCAAAACCCGAGCCAGTCACGGTCGCAGCTCACACATGCTAGTTCGCCCACCACAATTGCAGCCGAGACTAGATCTCAACGTTTCAGCCTAGGGCGTTCCTGTCAGATACTGACGACTTTCCAGCCTATGCCTTTCAGACCAGACGCTAACGATGTTCCTGCGGAACGCCGACAACGTTATAGTCTGTGCCGTTTCATGCCACACACCGACAACGTCCCCGACAACATTCTAGCCTAAATCGTTCACGTCAGCCGCTGACGAAGATCCCGCCAACGACATTCAAGCCTGTTCTGTTCATGCGAGACGATGACGACATTTCCCGCGGACCAACGACGACAATCCAGCCCGAGCTGATCCTGTCAACTGCTGCGGACGTTCCAGCCTTATTCCAAAATTTTCATACTGTTTGCTCGTCGATTTTACCAGAATAAACTCAACATCTTCACCCCCGTCTCTTCATTGCCTTTGCTGTTTTCACATATACAAAAATTCGTGGGGTTGATTCGGTCACCTGAAATCGGCTCTGCAACACATACCAAGTAAATTAACCACATTTCACTTCCTGATGATGATGTATCAAACACCGAAACTTCATAGTTATTAAGTCGCAGTATGCTATGATAATAATAATAATAATAATAATAATAATAATAATAATAATAATAATAATAAACTGTTAGATCTACGATATTCTTTATTAGAAAGAATATGTAATAATTTGTTTATATTTGTTCGTTCATTTTAAATATTTATTTATTTTTCGATAATCTTACTCTCGTTGGGTTTAATGAAAGAATAACACAGAATACAGTGGGCGATCAAATTTTTATTTTTAAATTTTACGGTAGTAAACTTAAAGGTATGTCCACTTTTTCTTTCCTATTAAAAAATTTTGAAATTTTTTTTTTTTTTTTTAAAGTAAACATTAATTTTTAATTTCACTATTTTAAACATAAACATTAATTTTTTCTTTGTATATAATTTAAATTGTATGTTTCTTTAAATGATCCTTAAATAGATTTATTAACTAGTTTTCTAAAGCAAGACAACGAAAAAAAAAAATACGACGAAAAACACTAAAAAACTGTTCGATCTATGATATTCTTTCTTAGAAAGAATATGTAATAATTTATTTATATTTGTGCGTTCATTTTATATATTTATTTATTTTTCGATAATCTTATTCTCGTTGGATTTAATGAAAGAATAACACAGAATACAGTGGGCGAACAAATTATTATTTTTAAATTTAAATTTTTAAATTTTACGGTATGTCCACTTTTTCTTTCCTATTAAATTTTGAATTTTGCAAGGACAAAGGTTGATAGTAGCAACAATTGTTTTTTTTTGTTTTTTTTATTTTAACAATACTCTCTAAGTGCAGTGATGTTTTTTTTGTTTTTTTTTGTTTTTTTTTCCGTTGAACGACCGTTACGTCCAAGTTTGTTTGTTTTTTCAACCAGCGTCTCTCTCTTTGAATTTTTCTTTTTCTCAATATGAAATTCTGTTTTAATATAAACAGGATTTTTTCTTTAGATATTATCGAAATTTTCTTTTTTTCTTTTTTCTTTTTTTTTATGAAATTCTGTTTTATTTTAATTTATCTGTTTGTTCTTTAAATGAACCTAAATAAAATCATCCGTATTATATTTCCTTCAGCTGTCGATATTTCGTAAAATTTTTTTTTTTTTTTAACTATTATAATTTTCTTAAAAACAAAACAAAACAAGAAAATAAATTAAATCCGATGAAAAACAATTTATACGGTATTATTTTATAGAAAGTCTACGTATTTATTGATATATTTATTTTTTATTTATTTATTGATTTAATTTACTTATTTAATTTATCTTATTCTGATAACCCTATTTTTTTTTGACCAACGACTTTATTGAAAAAGTGGATGATAAAGTGGACGAACAAATTATTACATTTTTTTTTTTCGTTGAACGACCGTTACGTCCAAGTATGTTTGCTTTTTTTTTTCAACCGGCGTCTCTCTATTTGAATTTTTCGTTTTCTCAATATGAAATTCTGTTTTAATATAAACAGGATTTTTTTTTCTTTAGATATTATCGAATTTTTTAAAAATTTAAAAAAAAATTTTTTTTTATGAAATTCTGTTTTATTTTAATTAATTTATCTGTTTGCTATTTAAATGAACCTAAATAAAATCATCCGTACTATATTTCCTTTACCTGTCGATATTTCGTAAATTTTTTTTTTTTTTTTTTTTTTTTTTTTAACAAAATACTCTAGTATTGATGTTTTGTTTCGTTGAGCCGTTGCTACGCCAAAGGGTTTTTTTTTTTTTTTTTAACCAGCGTCTTTCTCCTTGAATTCCAATCGCGTCTATGTCAGATGTTGCTTGGCAGCCCATTTAGGAGAAGGAAAACTCCGAACAACAACCCGCAACTCAAGGTGTTAATCGTGCCGAGGAGTGAATGGCTACTGCGTTATGAGGTCACAAACGATCCCCTACAGGCTTCGGGACCCTGTTTGTAAAAGACCGTTACCCAACGTGCCGGGCAACTTTGGGTGGACTTTTGGACCCGTGCGTCACTCGTGGGAAAAACATGAAAAATACAAATAGAAATAAAAAGTCCAGTATGGCTCTTCCAGTGGATAAACAGGGAGCCCGTCCTTCAGGAGGGAACCTACCTGAGGTCGAAAAATCTGCCATAGGAACAAACTCCTACACAAAGAATGAATCTTCAGGTCCCCACAACCAGGATAATCCTAATGATGGTCCTGAAAATTCACCAGCTAGATCTACAATCGTATATTTAAAGAAAGAAAAAATAAAATGGTCTCGTGAGGAGTACAAAGTCGTTATGACTGCATTTCATGAAGCATTACTCAAACCTCAAAAAAACATGACTCGCCAAACATATGACATTTGGCGTGAAAAAGTTGGTCATGCAAATAGAAAGTATATTGACGAAAATAAATTAGCCAATGTACGTCGGTACATTATTCGTAATAACCGACTGACAGAGGCTGAAATTAATGAAATTAAAAGAATTGTAACAAGAAGAGACGAATCAACAAAATATGAAAAGGAACCGGAATCAGAAATAAAAAGTAATAACACCAAACAAGCCACAGGTCATAATGTAGAAACCGTGAAACACGCAAATCACTGCGAAGATAATGCTGTAAGTTTAAAAGTGCTGGAAAGGTGTGATCTGAGTCAGTTAAAAGACAAAAATAAAACGAGTTCAGAACACATCGAAGATAATTATTTGACGGAAAATAAGAACAATATACAGGAAGCCAAGATAGAAATAAAAAACCATCTAAGTCAAATACAAAATATTACAATGGAGGAACGTGAACAGCTCCCAAAATTACAACCAACAAAACATAACCTCCGAACTATTAAACTCTACAATGCAGCACTGAAATCAATACTGGATGAAGACCCTCATACAAATCTTAACGAAGTAATATATGCATCAGCAACAGCAGCAACAAAAAAATTAAATATCAAAATAAAAACAAACAAGGCAGTCTCGCAGGCGTGAAGATCCACCTTGGAAAAGAAAAATACAAAAAGAAATCGAACAACTTAGAAGCGAACTATCAGTACTGGATGAACTGAGTAGAGGAATAAATGTAAGAACTAGGAAACGCAGAAGAGCCGAAAAAAAATATAACATCAGGAATGTAAATGAAGTCTTATCAAATAAAGAAAAAATAAAGCAAAAAATCCAACTGAAGGCTCAAAGAATAAGACGCTATGAAAAAAGAGCAAGATTTTACAGACAAAACAAGATTTTTCAGACTGATACAAAGAGATTTTACAGGGAAATAGGTAAAAAAAGAATTGAAGTGACAGTACCCCCCAGAATGGAAGAAGTCACACAGTTCTGGGAAAAGATATGGGCTTGCCCTAAAGAACTTAACAAGGAAGTACATTGGATTACGCAAGAGATAGAACGAACGAAAAATAAACCCGAACAGACATGGTCTGGAATTACAGAAGATGATGTTAAATTTGCACTAAAAAAAAGCACACAATTGGAAATTCCCAGGAATAGATAAAATTCCTAACTTTTGGCTATATTATTTAAATGCAGCACATAAAAAACTAGCCAAAGAACTTCAAGAAATGGTTGACGATCCCATTAAAATTCCTGCATGGATGACCAAAGGAATTACATTTCTTCTACCCAAGAATGGTGACACAAACAACCCGAAAAACTACAGACCAATTACATGTCTTCCGACAACATATAAACTATTAACATCTATTTTAACAAAACAGACATATTTATTCTTAGAAAGAAATGACATGATACCGCTTGAACGAAAAGGGTGCAAACGTGGCTGTTATGGTTGTAAAGACCAATTGCTGATTAACAAAATGATCCTGGAAAACTGCTACAGTACAAAGAAAAATCTTAGTACAGCCTGGATAGACTATCGAAAGGCATTCGATAGTGTGCCACATGACTGGATTTTAAAGACTTTAAATATATACAAGATATCGCCCGTCATCATCAATTTCATCAAACAGTGCATGTCTATATGGAAAACAACCCTTTACCTCAATCATATAAATGGAACCTATAAGTCTGATGAAATAAACATCAAAAGAGGTATATTTCAAGGTGATTCTTTATCTCCCTTACTATTCTGCATATCATTAATAGCACTAACCAGTCAACTTAATAAGACAGAATGTGGTTATAAAATAGGACAAAAGAAAATAAGCCATCTATTTTACATGGATGACTTGAAGTTATATGCTAAGAATGATAATGAGCTGGAAGGTCTTCTGCAAACTGTAAAATGCTTCAGCGAAGACATTGGAATGAAATTTAATTTGAATAAATGTGCTAAAGCTACAGTTTTACGTGGATCAATACAAGAAACATCCTCAATTAGCCTAGACCCTGCTGTAACAATAAAAGAATTGAAACCAGAAGAAGCTTATAAATACCTAGGTGTAAATGAGAGTGAAAACATTCACCATAAAAAAATGAAAGAAATAGTGCGTAAAGAGTACTATAGAAGGCTACGAATGATATTAAAAACTGAATTAAATTCACAGAACAGAGTTATGGCCATTAATAGCCTTGCAATCCCAGTTGTCCAATATAGCTTTAACATCTTAAACTGGACTCTAAACGACATCAGGCGAATGGATGCTAAAACAAGAAAGCTTCTTTCTAAGCATAAGATGCATCATCCAAAGGCTGATGTAGACCGTCTATACATACCCCGTGAAGAAGGTGGAAGAGGTCTTATTCAGCTGGAAATGTCATACAAGACAACAACTATTGGCTTACTAACATACATAGAAACAACAAAGGATTGGATGATACAATTAGTAAGGCAACATGAAGAAAGAAAGAAAAAAATATTCAATAATAAAAGAAGGCAGTAAATTCAAACAAGATTTACAGTTAGTAGATTCTGTAGAAAAGCAGAACGGAAGCCAAGAGCCGGCTATTGTGGCAAAGAATATGAAAATGAAAGCCAAAGATAAAGCTCTTGAACAGATGAAACAGCGCTGGCAAGACAAACCGCTGCATGGCCAATATCCAGTACGTGCCAATAAATCCAATGTTGACAAAGTTAATACTCATCGATGGTTACGTGCATCTGGATTAAAGTCTGAAACTGAAGGCTTTATTCTTGCAGCACAAGACCAAATTCTTTTCACGAGAAACTTTCAGGCAAATATTATGCATAATAATATGGATCCAAAATGCAGGTTTTGTGATAAACACCAAGAAACAATAGACCACCTAATCTCAGGCTGTTCTGTGCTTGCCCCAAATGAATATAAAAATCGCCACGATAGAGTTGGGCAATATGCAAACATTATGGAAAAGCTGTAGGCAAACACTGGTATGAACATCACCCAGCACCGGTTACAGAAATAGAAGATGTAACCATTCTATGGGATTACACCATCTACACAGACAGAAAAATTGAAGCAAATAGGCCGAAGATTATTGTTAAAAACCAGAAAGAAAAAACTTGTCTATTAATTGATATGGCTTGTCCAGCGGATTGTAACATAGAAACCAAGTAATTAAAAAAAAAAAAACTGTCAAAATATAAAGACCTGGAAATTGAAATAGAAAAAATGTGGAAATTGAAATCAAGAATAGTAACATTGATAGTAGGTGCACTTGGAATGATAAAAAATAGAACAAAACAACACATTGAAAGAATCCCTGGAAACCCCAGCTTAAGAGATATACAAAAAATTGTCTTATTAAGTACAGCCCACACACTCAGGAGAACTTTTTCTATGTAACGCTAGGGATAATGGGGAAGATAGAAAAAACATGAAATGGACCCATAACAACACGCCACGACCTGCCTTAGGTCTTCCCGCAGACTTGGTTGGTAGTGCGACCATAGGAGAAATCGAAATATGATGAAAAATGACATAATAATGATAATAATAATATCTATGCTCTACTTTTATATTGAGAATTTTTTAAAAAAGTAAATATCTGTGAGATGTACTTCCATTAGTATTAACCACTTAATATCTCAGAGTTATATGGTTTTTGCTATCACTGGCAATTTCGTTAGAAGTAAATAGGATAAAATGCAATTTAAAAGTTATTTTTTTACAGATAACATAAGACAAGTTTATTAATATAGTTTTAAAACTTACTGTTTGACAAAGAAAATTATTAATCATTGATCCGATCCAAGGGAGACAATCATTTTTAAAATGGATCCTGGCCAAGATCTGTTTTTACTGGAAATATTTCTCATGCACATGGTTTTTGTTGTGAAAATTGAATCGGGTATCTCCAATTTAAAATTCCGAAACAAATTCTGGATCCTAAATACTAAACAGATTTCTTTATCTAACTTCAGAGCACTTGTTTTATTTATTATTTTTTTACGTAAAACTTTATTCCCATTCTTAGATTTTAAATTTTAAAATCTATGGCGAGAAAATGTTCCCAGATGTCTAAACATTTAAAAAACAATCATGTACATTTTTTCCTGCTTCCGTGACCTCAAAAGATCATCTCATATAAATTCGATCCGGGATTTTTATTTATTCACCAGTTGTTATAGACTGAATTAATTATATTGCATTTTTCTGACACCAGTTTTCATTTTATTTCTGGTGCTAGACTCTAAATTCAAAAGATAATTCCGAGCTTCTAGCTTTTTTAATTTTTGTTTTGGAAATTCTAAGTTGCACTGGTTGAAGACATCGAATTATATGTCAAATGGCTTTGTTATCTGGCAGTACCAGATACCTTTTGGGTCTGGAATTTCACCCAACCGATATCTTCTGCTACGCACTGATTATTTTTGGTGGGGTCCCATTACTGTCATTTAATCTTTATCATGTATACATATATATTTATTTCATCGTATAACTCACCATTTATACTATTATTAACCCTTCCCCTTATTTTGTGAAAATAGAATTTTCATTGTAGGGTTTTAAATGTGAGTGGATTTTTGAGATTCTAGTGTGATAGTCATGTGTGCATGTGTTATGGTGGATGAGATATTGTCAGTATGATTGAGTCAGCGGAAGAGACTAGCTAGGTTTAGATTAAGACTAGAGATGATCAAACCATTCCCCATTATCCAATCCCCCAATTAGCCCTTGTGGTACATTTGTATCTTAAAATTAATGTAAAAAAATAGTTGGATCAAAGTGTAGTATCTGAGAACAGATACTCGCTTTTCGTTCTCCGGCCACATCCAGCTTCGTTTGTGATCCCGCTACACACAGTAGATTCCTGGAGCGCATTACATCTTAGCAGCTGGTTCCGCTTTAGGTTTGGCTCTGCTTCGGAGGTATAACGGTTTAGTCCGCTTGAGATCCCGTTACCCACGGTCGATCCAGAAAAAGGAGACGACGACTGTTCAAATCCAGTTACAGTGGCTTTCGCACGTGCTAGCTCATAGTGATCCTGCTTAAATCACGGTCGAATCCTGCAAAGGAAGCAAAACCCGAGCCAGTCACGGTCGCAGCTCACACATGCTAGTTCGCCCACCACAATTGCAGCCGAGACTAGATCTCAACGTTTCAGCCTAGGGCGTTCCTGTCAGATACTGACGACTTTCCAGCCTATGCCTTTCAGACCAGACGCTAACGATGTTCCTGCGGACCGCCGACAACGT
Organism: Ascarosepion bandense; assembly: GCA_037127315.1. Taxonomy (NCBI): domain Eukaryota; kingdom Metazoa; phylum Mollusca; class Cephalopoda; order Sepiida; family Sepiidae; genus Ascarosepion; species Ascarosepion bandense. The sequence continues at coordinate 337,742 of JBBBDQ010000884.1, read as the reverse complement.
TATAGTCTGTGCCGTTTCATGCCACACACCGACAACGTCCCCGACAACATTCTAGCCTAAATCGTTCACGTCAGCCGCTGACGAAGATCCCGCCAACGACATTCAAGCCTGTTCTGTTCATGCGAGACGATGACGACATTTCCCGCGGACCAACGACGACAATCCAGCCCGAGCTGATCCTGTCAACTGCTGCGGACGTTCCAGCCTTATTCCAAAATTTTCATACTGTTTGCTCGTCGATTTTACCAGAATAAACTCAACATCTTCACCCCCGTCTCTTCATTGCCTTTGCTGTTTTCACATATACAAAAATTCGTGGGGTTGATTCGGTCACCTGAAATCGGCTCTGCAACACATACCAAGTAAATTAACCACATTTCACTTCCTGATGATGATGTATTAAACACCGAAACTTCATAGCTATTAAGTCGCAGTATGCTATGATAATAATAATAATAATAATAATAATAATAATAATAATAATAATTTCAATAATAAAAGAAGGCAGTAAATACAAACAAGATTTACATTTAGTAGATTCTGTAGAAAAGCAATACAGAAGCCAAGGGCCAACTATTGCGGCAAAAAATATGAAAATGAAAACCAAAGATACAGCTCTTGAACAGATGAAACAACGCTGGCAAGACAAACCTCTGCATGGCCAATATCCAGAACGTGCCAATAAATCCAATGTTGATAAAGTTAATACTCATCGATGGTTACGTGCATCTGGATTAAAGTCTGAGACTGAAGGATTTATTCCTGCAGCGCAAGACCAAATTCTTTTCACTAGAAACTTTCAGGCAAATATTATACAAAATAATGTGGATCCAAAATGCAGGTTCTGGGATAAACACCAAGAAACAATAGACCATCTAATCTCAGGTTGTTCTGTACTTGCTCCAAATGAATATAAAATCGTCACGATAGAGTGGGGCAATATTTACATTGGACAAGATGCAAACACTATGGAAAATCTGTAAACAAACACTGGTATGAACGTCACCCAGTACCGGTTACAGAAATAGATGTCACAATTCTATGGGATTACACCATCTACACAGACAGAAAAATTGAAGCAAATAGGCCGAAGATTATTGTTAAAAACCAGAAAGAAAAAACTTGTCTATTAATTGATATGGCTTGTCCAGCGGATTGTAACATAGAAACCAAGTAATTAAAAAAAAAAAACTGTCAAAATATAAAGACCTGGAAATTGAAATAGAAAAAATGTGGAAATTGAAATCAAGAATAGTAACATTGATAGTAGGTGCACTTGGAATGATAAAAAATAGAACAAAACAACACATTGAAAGAATCCCTGGAAACCCCAGCTTAAGAGATATACAAAAAATTGTCTTATTAAGTACAGCCCACACACTCAGAACTTTTTCTATGTAACGCTAGGGATAATGGGGAAGATAGAAAAAACATGAAATGGACCCATAACAACACGCCACGACCTGCCTTAGGTCTTCCCGCAGACTTGGTTGGTAGTGCGACCATAGGAGAAATCGAAATATGATGAAAAATGACATAATAATGATAATAATAATATCTATGCTCTACTTTTATGTTGAGAATTTTTTAAAAAAGTAAATATCTGTGAGATGTACTTCCATTAGTATTAACCACTTAATATCTCAGAGTTATATGGTTTTTGCTATCACTGGCAATTTCGTTAGAAGTAAATAGGATAAAATGCAATTTAAAAGTTATTTTTTTACAGATAACATAAGACAAGTTTATTAATATAGTTTTAAAACTTACTGTTTGACAAAGAAAATTATTAATCATTGATCCGATCCAAGGGAGACAATCATTTTTAAAATGGATCCTGGCCAAGATCTGTTTTTACTGGAAATATTTCTCATGCACATGGTTTTTGTTGTGAAAATTGAATCGGGTATCTCCAATTTAAAATTCCGAAACAAATTCTGGATCCTAAATACTAAACAGATTTCTTTATCTAACTTCAGAGCACTTGTTTCATTTATTATTTTTTTTACGTAAAACTTTATTCCCATTTTTAGATTTTAAATTTTAAAATCTATGGCGAGAAAATGTTCCCAGATGTCTAAACATTTAAAAAACAATCATGTACATTTTTTCCTGCTTCCGTGACCTCAAAAGATCATCTCATATAAATTCGATCCGGGATTTTTATTTATTCACCAGTTGTTATAGACTGAATTAATTATATTGCATTTTTCCGACACCATTTTTCATTTTATTTCTGGTGCTAGACTCTAAATTCAAACGATAATTCCGAGCTTCTAGCTTTTTTAATTTTTGTTTTGGAAATTCTAAGTTGCACTGGTTGAAGACATCGAATTATATGTCAATTTAGGACTCCCATAAGCTGAAATAATTCATTATTTCCCATAATTTCATTATTTGCAGTATTCAATAAGTGTTACTGTTACAGAATATGATACTTGTCAATGAAATCTAAGGGAGGTAATTCAGTATTTAAATTTTTGAAATTATTCGGAACATAAAACGCTGCCCCCTCCAAAAAAGTAAAGGCTCTTTCACAAAGTTTAACCTTCATACCCCCCCCCCACAAAAAAAAACAAACTGTTTTTCCCTTGACACTGCTACTGCAGTATACTCTCTCGACTCCCCCGGCAAGGTTTATAATTTTAATTTAATCCAGATATATGAAAGTAAATTTAAAAATTTCCGTTGTTCTTGATTATTGACAAGAATAATTTTATATTTACAAGATTATAGAAATGTGTGAAGCAATTACAATGTTTATCATTTCCCACTTTACAGATGAAAAGAATTTCTTTTACTCATAAATTTATAAAAATGTCTAAACAAAAAATAAACATGTGTGTTGGGATCCGTTTACCTACGTTTTTGCTGCTGTCTGAGTGTAAGGATTACAAATATTTAACAACACATTTTTATATAAAACCTTGTCGGATTTCGTAAAATCTATAGGATTCAAATCCTATACAATCCATCACTTAACTAAAACACACAAAGTAAAATTGCACACCCGCAAAATCGATTCCAAACGACTAAAAGCATTTTTGGAAAAACCCAAATATAACAGAAAAAATAAAATTGTACACCCTTAAAAGTGGATTCAAATGACTAAAAACATTTGGGAAAAATCCAGACCAAGAGAAATTTACAAATCAGTGTGAAAAGCAAAATTCTGGATCCTGATTGGATAAAAAAATAAAAAATCCATATATGACATTTTTTCACACCTAGATGGAAAGTGCCTGCTGGAGCCAGCATCATGAGAAACTTCACTATTTAAACAACGTTGGCTGACTGGTCAAATTCAGTCAACATGGGGATCGGTTAAATGACGGACCTTGTGGCAATGTAACAAAAGAAATTTCAACACAGTTCAGAATGGGAGTGGTGATAGCATCTCGCAATGTAAAGAAGAAACTTCAAGCTGAACTGGTCACGCCTCTTCTTCCAATTTTCTTTTCTTCTTTTTCACTACACGCCGCCAAAGAGAACAACAACAACAACAAGAGGACACGCTAAGTAATATTTCTTTCTTTCTTCTTTCTCACCCTGTCGCCCACCTACGAAAAAGAGGAAGGAACATAAGACTTTACCTTCTGCTACTACACAACCATAAACTCTAAACTTCTGTGGACATTTCACCACAAACAATTTTAACTACAAAGCTGCATGCATTTTTCTCAATGAACATTTTCCTTCTCACAAACATATCACAGCGTCCAGTTAACGAAATTTCACTTATATTTTTCTTCTTACACTTTTGTCCTTCTGTTAATAAATCTTTACTTTTTAATGTACGCACGAAATATTTTATCCTTACACATATCAACATCCAACCTTCAACCTTCTGATATTTAATTTGTGGGTACTTCAGACATGTTTGGCACAAGGCCAATTTACCAAGCATCACCGATCCCCCTACATGACATATCATATTAGTAATAGATGGCGTACCACATAAACTGGCTGGTACACTAAGCAAAATCGTAACTCCACTCCTAGACAAAATCAGTCCATCAGGTGACTTAAAAAAAAAAAAAAATCATAGTCATGAAAGACTAATAAGTGGCCAGTTTAGACATAAAATCTCTATATAGGTACAAACGTACCTATAGAGTCATTCCTAAATCTACTAGAAACAAAATAAAAAAAGTACTATCAACCATAAACTCTAAACTTCTGTGGGATATTTTAAATACTTACAGTTCTCTTTGAACAATTTTAACTACAGAACTACATGCATTTTCTCAATGAACATTTTTCTTCACACAAACATGTCACAGCGTTCAGTTAATGAAATTTCACTTATATTTTTCTTCTTACACTTTTGTCATTCTGTTAATAAATCTTTACTTTAATGAACACATGATATATTTTATCCTTACACATTTCAGCATCCAACTTTCAATTCAACTTCTGATATTTAAATTGTGTTGACTTTGGACGTGTTTGACACAAGGCCAATTTACCAATCATCACCGAGGCCCCTATACATCTGATTGCACAGAAGATCCGAGCTTACACACTCCTACACTTTTGGACGTGTTTGGCAAAAGGCCAATTTACCAATCATCACCGTGGCTCCTATAAATCTGATTGCACAGAAGATCAGAGCTTACAGACACCTACACCTTTCCATATGCCATTAAAAAAAGCATATACATTTATTCACAATCATTACTAAAATACATCTGTAAAAAAAAACAAAAAAAAAACAGCGGCTATAAATGCAATGATATTAAATATCATAAGCAAATTAATCAGAATACCAAATATAATCGAAATAGCAAAATAATTTTCTACACAACACCATTTAACCAAATGGTTAGTAACCAAGTTAGGCCATATATTCCTTAACTTACTTCAGAAACACTTCCCAACAAATAACTCCCTTAGCAAAATTTTTCATAAAAATATACTGAAACTTAGTTATAGCTACACTGATAACTTTTGAGGTCGAATATAAAGCTCGATGATTTACTTAATAATATATATATATATATATATATATATATATATATATATATGCTCGGACGAACTTAAGTCACTGGTGCCTCCTCAACAGGTGTTTACTCGTGCAACCAGACTGGCAACTGGGTCCCACAAATTCACAGTCAGGTTAGCCAAATGCAGACGACAATTCTACTCCTGCAGCTTCCTCTCTCGCACTTGCCGCCTGTGGAACTCGCTCCCATATTCTTGCTTTCCTGACGGCTACAACCTCCAGAAATTTAAATGCAATGTCAATACTCATCTGCTAACCACTGGACTCTAGCTCTCTCCCCACCCCCATATAACCTTCCCTTTCACCCCACCTTTGTATCTGTCATCACACCTGCTTTCTCAGCTTTCTATTGCTCCTTTCTAACTAGTTTGTACTCCTAACTCTTTTCTAATTAATCTTTTTACAGTTATGTAGCCCCCTGCACATCAGTGGTATTTCTACCTTGCTCGGGGTGAAATGATTACAATATATATATATATATATATATATATATATATATATATATAAACACTCAGTATTCACACCACCATTTAACCAAATGGTTAGTAACCAAGTTGGGCAATAAATTCCTTCACTTACTTCAGAAACACTTCCCAACTAATAACACCCAGAGCAAAATTTTTAATAAACATACATTGAAATTACACTGATAATCTTGATATGATAATAAAAAACACAATAAAACAATATAATGATATTAATCATAACCACTTATTATAAATAATGATAATAACAGTAATTCTTGCAATTGTCATAACCCTAATGTATGTCCTCTGCAAAATAAATGCCTTACAAATTCCATAGTAAACCAAGCTACCATTTCCTCTACTGAAAATCCTAATTTTACCAAACAATATGTGGAGTGTACTAAGAATAGTTTAAAGACATGGTTTTATCAGCATAACCTATCTTTCAATAATAAAATATATAGTAATTCTACCCCCCTCTCTCTCTCTCTCTTTCTCTCTCTCTCTCTCTAAATACTACTGGCAATTGAAAGATGCAAATAAAACTCCTACAGTTAAATGGAAAACATCAGCAAAGGCTAGAACATGTAAATCGTTACATAAAATATGTTTCCTTTGCTTACAAGAAAAAAATCCATATAATTAGGTTCTCAAAGGCTAGCTTGTTGAACCAACAGAATGCATTCCCTAATTTTTGCGACCATAAATTTTCCCATACTCTTAAATATTTCTAACATTATTTCAATATATTTACTATTTGCTCTTATCTATAAAATTTACCCATTTTTTAATTATATACCTTAATATTTAATTTAACTGATATTTTATAATCTTTTATCTTATACTAGCAGTATAGCCCGGCGTTGCTCGAGCGTAATGAAAGTTTTAAAACTAATCCATGGTCCTGGAGCTCAGACTTTTTGGACGTTGGTACGAAAGACTAAAAAGCAATAGTTGTTTCCAGTTAAAGCGAAACCGTAGACTAAAAGAAAAATTAATGGATGTTAGTCAAATTTTGATTTCCTGGTATCGATATCAAATAAGTTTTTTCGTCGTAAACTGAATTTTGAAGGCTAAATAAGTCCTCTGAGTAAATGGTATCATGGCTGAGACTAAGAACTACAATTATACCTACATTAATATATATATATATATATATATATATATATATATATATATATATTAATGCAGGTTTCATTGAATAATATAGACAAGTTTTGTCTATTAATTTTGTGTAGGATCTGTTCATACCGTCTGATATACTTGATGGTAATATCGTTGAAAGACAACAAAAAATCACAGTAATTGTTGATTTTTTTATCGGGTCCAAGCTTTCGGCTCACATAAGCCATTATCAAAGAGTAAATATTAACACACAGTAAACATAGAACATTTAAGTTATTAACAATAAAGAGAATTAAATTGAAAATATAAGTCAATCCCTACCGTGGCGGATGCCCGAAGACAGTGACAAAATAGTGGCGTTGTGGTCCCTGGTCTGATTACAGGAATTTGAGTACGTTATTGGAAATATCAAAATTGATTGTATTCAAACCAGGTTTAAATTTAAATTTTGATATTTCCAACAACGATATCACCATCAAGTATATCAGACGGTATGAACGGATCCTACACAAAATTAATAGACAAAACTTGTCTATACTATTCAATGAAAACTGCATTAATGAAAAAATGCTGCCAAAATACACACAATATATATATATATATATATATATATATATATATATATATATATATATATATATATATATATATATTGGTCATAACACATTACATTGCATTTGACTACATGGTTCTATTGTCATTTCGCACTATCACGCGGTGTGACGTCATAGAACCGCATTGCAAATTTGAGAACTGCGTTTGTTGTTTTTGGTAACTATTGCCGTTGCCTAGTGGAGTTTTATGTCAACACAAAAAAAATCGTCGCTGATGGTGGATGTTATTGTGTTACCGTCTTAATAACCTCTCTGAAGATGGCTCATGTGAGCCGAAAGGTTATTTTCAACTGAAATTAAAGCCAAAATACGACGTTTAGAACGGCTCATGATTAAACATAATAGACATTCATTGTCTCTTATATTTAACAGCATATGTTTAGAAAATTATTTGCTGCCACGATACACTAAATTTAAGTTACACGATGTCGCAGCATTAAATGATCCTAACACCAAGAAATTTCAATGGAACCTCATATATATATAGTCATCCGCAGACAGATTTGTTTCGCTGTATCACAGCTCATCAGTACGGTTAGACATCCGATTGAAATGACATCTTTATTATTTCCATGACATTCTTTATGATTAATATGGTAAAAGATTAAGTGTCTTGCCAAGTGGAAGGATGTTGTTTGTATTGAAAATCAAATGCATTCGAGATACTGGCTTTTACCTGGGATTGACAACTCACAAGAAACCGACTGTAATCGTTCTGAAGAACAGTGACTCAGAACCATCTCCAATCTTGACTAACCATTGCCTTAAGAAGAAATGTTTCCTAAGTCATTGGAAACGGTCTAGGGTATGACCTGTGTACAAGAATGCAGATGAGCTGTTGTCCCTGTTACAACATTACCCCCTCAACCTCCTGAGTGTCAGAAAACTTTTTGAAGCTATTATCAAGAAAATTGTTGATTATCTCTTGAATGACAAATAATATGATTTTACTCTTCTAGATCCATTGCTGATATCTTCACTATTACCATGCTTAGTATCAGTAAAGCACTTGATAATAAAAACATTTTGAGAGTTATTACACTAGATATCTTAAAAGCCTTTGACAAGATGTTGCACAAGGCATCGCTACACAAATTTGCTAGCTATTAAATATCTGAGAGGCTCTTCTCGATTATTTTTCTAATCAGATAGATCTTCATTAATGGCCTCTCTTCTGAGCAGCTCAATAGGGGAAAGACTGGCTGGTATTCTTCAATACCTTAGTAACATTTCATCACAACCAAGCATACCATTAACGTGTACTAATTCTGATGAACAGTCATACCCTTAAAGAGACTCTTGGTCGCTATAATGTCTACTGGTACTAAAGCTCACTCACCACCACATAAAGAATATATATAAATGTTCAGATGAGGTACATTCAGTGGCAATTGTGGAACTCTGAAACACACATTGAGATCTTCCAGGACCTATCCGTGATATACTCGTTGATAATGCATACATAATAGCATCATCCACATGCAAAAGAAGATTAAAAATAATGGAGGCATTACTAATAAAAAAAAGAAATCCTACACTTAATAACATTAATTATGAACACGGTAACAATGTGCTGATCGTGTTCGGAACTTAACATACACAAGACTCTACATGAATAAACTTTCCATATGTTTATTTATAAGTAAAACAAAATTAATTTTTAATAATGGCTAAAAGTATAGCCGAAAGCGCTCGAAAGTACAAAAGCTTTGGACAATTCATATAAAATTTGAGTTCCGAAAAGAAAAAAAAAATTATACGAACACCTAAAAAATTACATAAAAAACTTAATCATAATACATTGCCTGTCATTTTCAATCACACACACACACACACACACACACACACACACACACACACGCGCGCGCGCGCCATCTCTAATGATGATTTCAGTTAATTTATCTGGCTTTCTTCCCTCATATATGATCTGATATGCCATATTCTCTCCCCTTACATTTGGTTATATTTTTCTTGTGTTTCTCAAGAGAACTATTCCAGGTAGTATAGTAATGAACACTTTCTGCTTCCTGTTTGCAATATAAAACTCACTTATAATGTGTACATTTGTTTCATCACAAAAGATGCTGGAAAAATGATCAATTCTTTGTACTGTTTCAGAAAATTCCTAAATTCTGTTGCCATGTTCTATCTTTACAAAAATTAGATCAAACCAAAAATGATTTATTACTGCCATATCTGGGCTGCTACTGCTGCTGCTGCTGCTGCTCAGTCCTCACTGTCCAGCCTCAACAGATTTCAAAAGTGATTATGCAGCCCTGTGGGTGATGAATTATTCTTCAACCTTCAACCCTTATCACACAGACGAAATGCTGCTAGCCTCTCACTACTCTATCGCTATTACTATGGCAAATGTTCAGAAGAGATGCATTCAGTGGCGATTGTGGAACTCTGAAAATGAGGAAGGCCATTTAAGGGCCGAGATTTTTCTGAGGAGGAGGGGAAGAACTTAATCAGCGTCTTCATTTTCATACCACACCACTATCGCATACACCATTTAGGAATGAGTTTGAGTATAAATATATTACTTCACTAAATTAAATAGAATAACTTTTCATTCATAGTAGTGGAGTTCTAATCTATTATTTCCCTCTTTTTCACCCTCAAGCTGTTGGAACACAAGAGAGGTTAATTTCAAAACAAAATCAAAAGGTTAATACTAATGCCAATAAAAGCAGAACACTGTGATTTGTCTGCCCTGATTTATGTATGTGTCCTTAAAAAGCTAAATGAAAAAGCAAACACAGAGGGAAAAGTGCTTAAGACCAAATCTTATCAAAATCAAACTGATCAGTTTCATAAATTTTGAGAGGTTTATAAAAGTTGAAGGGGTCAACTGAGGAACCAGGCAAAATTCTGGGAGGGTTTTGGCCCCTTCTGGCCCCACCATAGAATTGCCACTAGGTACATTCCTTAGTCTCACCTGTTCAGACCTTCACAGCTAGGACCCACAATGCTGCTTTCACTGTGGCAAATCATCTTCATTCCCTTTCTGTTTCTTTCATAAGGAGCAAGTACTACTTAGCTTCTTCTCCAGAACTTCTTCTCTGTAGAATAAACTCTCGAGAGAATGCTCCCCTGACCACTACAGTCTTGGTCTCTTTAAGTCCAGAGTAAATTAATATCTATCCTACATATCCTTATAATATGCTTTACTTCCCACCGCTCTTACAATCTCACTCAGTAACCATCTACCTTGAGTGGCTATTGGGCCTTGTATTGAATGATCCAACAATAAAAATGAAATCAAATGTCTTTAGACTTTTAATAGCATTATTTTTCAAATTTTTGCAAGAGACTGTTTGTTTCGTTGTTTTTTAAAATCAGAAATTAAGTTAAGCCAGAAGTTATTTTTTAGCGTTCAGCCAAGGCCTCCTCTATAGGAGGCCTTGGTTCAGCCCCAAATCCATGAGTGGCAAGAGATGAAAAGTGAAATTTTCGATGGATTTTTATGTGATGTCAGTTCTTTAATATGGCAGTGAATGCTGGACAATCTCATGGAAGATGAAGGAAAAACTTGAAGCAACTGAAATGTGGTTCTACAGGAGGATGCTGCGGATATCATGGATCGAGCATATGAGAAATTATGAGGTTTTGGAAAGGATGGAAACGAAAAGGAAATAAATACTGAACATCAGGAAGAGACAGCTAAAGTTACTTGAACATGCAATGAGGAAGAAGGGCTTGGAGAGTCTGATACTAACAGGTCAGATATAGGGAAGGAGAAACAGGGTAAAACAGCATGTAACGTACTTGACTGACCTAGTCAGGTGGATGTCAGAACGGGGTTTGCGTGGTGTAACAGGAGAAAGCGTGCTAAGATCCGCCAGGGATAGGGAGACGTGGAAAGCCATGATCACCTATAAAACTGCATGCATTTTCTCAATGAACATTTTTCTTTTCGCAAGTATATTATAGTGTTCAGTTAACAAAATTTCACTTATATTTTCCTTCTTACACTTTGTCATTCTGTAAATAAATCTTTGTTTTGATGTACCCACGAGGTATTTTATCCTTTCACATTTCAACAACCAACCTTCAACTTTCTGAAATTTAAATTGTAGGGATTTCGGTCGTGTTTGGCACAAGGCCAATTTACCAAGCATTCAGTTCATAGAAGTAAAATGGAAGAAATACTGTGAGTCAAATGAAACATTAAAAGCCATTAGGATGCTCTACAAAAACACATATTCAGTGATACAATCTCCAGATGGCAGCACAGATTTCTTTGAAATTATTGCAGGAATGCTACAAGGAGACACTTTCGCACCCTGTATCTTCATCATTGGCTTGGATTAAATTCTCAGAACTTCTTTTAATGACATTAAAGACAATGGATTCACACTACATCCACAAAAGAGTAAGAAATATTCTCCCACAAAAATCACAAATCCAGATTATGCTGATGATTTAGCACTACTCTCCGATCTAATAAGTCAAGCACAAACCTTTCTCTATAGTTTTAAACATTCAACCAAAGGTATTGGCCTCTGTTGTAAGTTCCAATCAAAATAGTACAATGAAAACAATATTCAGCATACCTCTCAACAGTATAGAAGAATTTACTTGTCGAGATGGTAAGACATAAAAAGGGAGGAAGAAATAGAAATCCCTTGTCCATCTTCAACACGCCTGTTTTGTGCCTTTTTTTTTAATAAAACTGGGGTGGAAAATAAAATTAAGAGAGACGGGGATCAGCGATGAATTGATGCCGACAAACTGAAATAGCTTGCCACCAGAGATATTGCAAGATACGGTCCATCCGAATTCATCGAGCTGCAAATTGAATAACCATCAACTCATGGAGATAATAGATCATGAATATTGTGCTACTGAAATACCAGTTAACTGATATTTTTCGCATCACTTAGCTTTGATTTGCTTATGATTGTCTATCTATTCGAAATATATAAATATATATAAATCTACACCGTGGCGTGGCAGTCTTAAATGTGTTTTTTCCTTATGTACCGTTCTTTCGCGTGTCTGGGCTAATCTAGTCGGGTGATGACAAGTGATCTTGCTTTTGATGCTCCAAGATCAATAAACACAATGTAGGTAGAATTGACCGAAAGTCAGGAAGGTTAGCTTGACTCAGCAAGGTACCGAATGTTAAATATTTGTTAGACGATATTTTTGAGCATCACAAAATATTTGACAATGAAGTGTATTTGCGTTTGGTAATTTGAGTGAAATGTATTTTATTGAAGAATGTCAGCTAGGTGACATTTTTAAACAACACATTCTTGCATTTAGATTTTTATTTTGTCTAGCGAGGTCGGAAGATCATGTACCACATTTAAGTTTGTACCAGAAGATAGCTGTCAATAGCTATCATATAACTATATCATAGTTTTTCATGAAATTAAACTTCTCAAGTTTACTCTTATCGATCTTTCTAGTATTGAAAAGAGTTTCCTTCTAATTTTTTTGATTTTAGCAAGTTGTTTAGCTGTATCAATATTTTCTATCTAAATTACATGTGCTATCCATTCTTTTTTTTGTTTTATTGGCATTGAAAGTGTTCAAGTGAGTCAAGTCCTCTGCGATTTTGTATGACCAATTAATAATGTCTGATGAAGGAATGCCTTTATTGAAAGGATTTATTCAGTTGAGGCCATTTTTGACTTGAAAACATAGTTGCATACAGTTTATACTTTAAACAATTTTGAAGGAGTCTGATGACATCCTTACTTCATTCACTCTCGTTTAATGTTTTTATTGCATCTTCCATTGTCTAATCTACCAAACTGATACCAGAATAATATTCACAGAATCATATGATAAAAACACTGTAGCTCAATGTTTAGCCTATGAAGTGAGAATGACTGGTATTCCTTTTCATCGTAGTTTTATGTCTCAACTATGAGTGATAACAATTTCTGCTGCACTTGAGAGGGAAAAGCTTATATATATATATATATATATATATATATATATATATATATATATATAAACTTATTTATAAATGGAACTTTGTCTGTGTGTGTGTGTGTGTATCCGTTACCTATAGACGCCGAAACGGCTGAACCGATTTTATTGAAAATTTACACAGTTGTACTATAAGTGTCTGCGAGTGTTCTTAGCTAGGGTTTGTGTACCCCTGATAAATATCGAAAAACGATAATCGAAAAAAATTGGGTTATAGAAGGAGTGGTCCGATTTTAATGAAATTTGATACACTCAGAGACGAAGACATAAGAAACAATATTCAGAAGTTTCAATGTTGAAGTTCTTACAATAGTGCAGAAAATCGATAATATATATATATATATATATATATATATATATATATATATAAAAGACAAGATTTTTGTGTGTGCGTCTGTTTATCTGTCTGAATGTCCTTTATACAAATCCACAATTTTTATCCGATTCTCACCAAACTTCACACAAATATTCTTTAAGCTGAGTCTGAGCTCCAGGACTATGGATTAATTTTAAAGTTTTCATTACATCCGAGCAACGCCGGGTTATACTGCTTATATATATATTACTGAAATTAACGAAGATTAACGAAACTGGTTATAAACAACCGACAATTTGAAATTATTTGTTTGAACATTATTTTTTATCGATACTCGTATTTAAGTAGATATTCTGTTCATAACCAAACAGTATTATATATTTATTTATACCGGCCTGATAATTTACGATATTTTTTGTTACGAAAATGTGTGTCATTCAGCAGGATTCGAACCTGCGATCCCTATCCATATATGGGAAGCCACCAATTGATCTAGTGCGTCTTAGACCTCTCGACCACGAGATCAATTGGTGGCTTCCCCTATGTGGATAGGAGTTGCAGGTTCGAATCCTGCCGAATGATACACATTTTCGTAACAAACATTTATAGTAAATAATCAGGTCGGTAGAAATAAATATATAATACTGTTTGGTTATGAACAGAATATCTACTTGAATACTAGTATCAATCAAAATAATACATACATACATATATATATATATATATATATATATATATATATATATATGTATGTATGTATGTGTGTGTGTGTGTGTGTGTGTGTATGTATAGTCATACATATACTGGCCTGTTTTGCTGTATCACAGCTCATCAGTAAAGCTCGACAACTGATTCCTTCAAGCCAAGATTGAAACTGGATCAATTTGTCATCAGTCAGAGATTTTACCCCTAAGCTATCGGCGCACGACAGAGAAAGACAGATTTTATAGCATATTAATTACAGAATGTAAACAAACACCAGTAGCCCAGAGTGTTCAGTTCTTAATGAAAAACGTTGCGTAAAGTGGTAAGTGGCTACTCTTTATAAAATCTAACCTCCTCCAGTGTGCAATTGACGAACAGATGAGAGCATAATGCTGACACTTACAGATTCAAATCTGTCTGAATGTAAGATGACTGCATAAAATTTTATCATCATGCCAAGAGCTGTTTTTATTACTGAAGTCATTCTTTATGTTGCTTTTGTTGTTACCATGATGTTTTGGTTGAAGAGGACTGTAGAATGAAATATTGTTTTGTAATTATTACAAAAAATACCAACCAGAGAAATCTACCTTTCTTTTTTTAAATAAATATTTTTAATATGTTTAGTAAAAAATTAAATAGATTCTATAAAATATCAGAAAATATTTTTTCACAGCATGTGCACACATCCGCCAAAATGATAGGTCACCCTATCATTGTAGCTGTTCTAATGAACACCCACTTGTTACTGCAATCGCATGAATTTAGGTATTATTGTTTTAATGTCAAAAAAGCTAGATGTAAAGTTTAAGTTGCTTTTTTGGATTTTTCACCCGTTGATCTCTTTTGTTTACTTGATTCCTTGTCACTTACAATCATCAAAGATTTAAATGCAAAATTAATTGCCATTATATTTTCTTGAATTTCATTCTTTTATTGTCTTTCCTCCTTATTAAAGTTTTCTCATTCTCTTTTACTCTTAGACATCCCTTGCGTCTTAGTGACATTATTGCCATCATCTGTCTTCCTGTAGTCTGTTCTTTTATTGTCCTTTCTTCTCACTAAAGTTTTCTCATTCTCTTTCACTCCCAGTAATACCTTGCGTCTTAGTGGCATTATTGCCATCTTCAGTCTTCCTGAAACCTGTTATTTTATTGTCCTTTCTCCTCACTAAAGCCTTCTCATACTCTTTCACTCCCAGTAATACCTTGCGTCTTAGTGGCATTATCGCCATCTTCTGTCTTCCTGAAACCTGTTCTTTTATTGTCCTTTCTCCTCACTAAAGTTTTCTCATTCTCTTTCACTCCCAGTAATACCTTGCGTCTTAGTGGCATTATTGCCATCTTCAGTCTTCCTGAAACCTGTTCTTTTATTGTCCTTTCTCCTCACTAAAGTTTTCTCATTCTCTTTCACTCCCAGTAATACCTTGCGTCTTAGTGGCATTATTGCCATCTTCAGTCTTCCTGAAACCTGTTCTTTTATTGTCCCTTCTCCTCACTAAAGTCTTCTCATTCTCTTTCACTCCCAGTAAAACCTTGCGTCTTAGTGGCATTATCGCCATCTTCTGTCTTCCTGTAACCTGTTCTTTTATTGCTTTTTCTCCTCACTAAAGTTTTCTCATTCTCTTTCACTCCCAGTAATACCTTGCGTCTTAGTGGCATTATTGCCATCTTCTTTCTTCCTGTAGTCTGTCTTTTTATTGTCCCTTCTCCTCACTAAAGTCTTCTCATTCTCATTCACTCCAAGTAACACCTTGCGTCTTAGTGGCATTATCGCCATCTTCTTTCTTCCAGTAGTCTGTTCTTTTATTGTCCCTTCTCCTCACTAAAGTCTTCTCATTCTCTTTCACTCCCAGTAATACCTTGCGTCTTAGTGGCATTATTGCCATCTTCTTTCTTCCTGTAGTCTGTTCTTTTATTGTCCCTTCTCTTCACTAAAGTCTTCTCATTCTCTTTCACTTCCTGTAATACCTTGCGTCTTAGTGGCATTATCGCCATCTTCTTTCTTCCTGTAGTCTGTTCTTTTATTGTCCCTTCTCCTCACTAAAGTCTTCTCATTCTCATTCACTCCCAGTAACACCTTCCGTCTTAGTGGCATTATCGCCATCTTCTTTCTTCCTGTAGTCTGTTCTTTTATTGTCCCTTCTCCTCATTAAAGTCTTCTCATTCTCATTCACTGCCAGTAACACCTTGCGTCTTAGTGGCATTATCGCCATCTTCTTTCTTCCTGTAGTCTGTTCTTTTATTGTCCCGTCTCCTCACTAAAGTCTTCTCATTCTCATTCCACTCCCAGTAACACCTTGCGTCTTAGTGGCATTATTGCCATCTTCTGTCTTCCTGAAACCTGTTCTTTTATTGTCCTTTCTCCTCACTAAAGTCTTCTCATTCTGTTTCACTTACAGTAATACCTTGCGTCTTAGTGGCATTATTGCCATCTTCAGTCTTCCTGAAACCTGTTCTTTTATTGTCCCTTCTCCTCACTAAAGTTTTCTCATTCTCTTTCACTTCCAGTAATATCTTGCGTCTTAGTGGCATTATTGCCATCTTCAGTCTTCCTGAAACATGTTCTTTTATTGTCCCTTCTCCTCACTAAAGTCTTCTCATTCTCATTCACTCCCAGTAACACCTTGCGTCTTAGTGGCATTATTGCCATCTTCTTTCTTCCTGTAGTCTGTTGTTTTATTGTCCCTTCTCCTCATTAAAGTCTTCTCATTCTCATTCACTGCCAGTAACACCTTGCGTCTTAGTGGCATTATCGCCATCTTCTTTCTTCCTGTAGTCTGTTGTTTTATTGTCCCTTCTCCGAATTAAAGTCTTCTCATTCTCATTCCACTCCCAGTAATACCTTGCGTCTTAGTGGCATTATTGCCATCTTCTTTCTTCCTGTAGTCTGTTCTTTTATTGTCCCTTCTCTTCACTAAAGTCTTCTCATTCTCTTTCACTTCCTGTAATACCTTGCGTCTTAGTGGCATTATCGCCATCTTCTTTCTTCCTGTAGTCTGTTCTTTTATTGTCCCTTCTCCTCACTAAAGTCTTCTCATTCTCATTCACTGCCAGTAAAACCTTGCGTCTTAGTGGCATTATCGCCATCTTCTTTCTTCCTGTAGTCTGTTCTTTTATTATCCCTTCTCCTCATTAAAGTCTTCTCATTCTCATTCACTGCCAGTAACACCGTGCGTCTTAGTGGCATTATCGCCATCTTCTTTCTTCCTGTAGTCTGTTCTTTTATTGTCCCTTCTCCTCACTAAATTCTTCTCATTCTCATTCACTCCCAGTAACACCTTGTGTCTTAGTGGCATTATTGCCATCTTCTGTCTTCCTGAAACCTGTTCTTTTATTGTCCTTTCTCCTCACTAAAGTCTTCTCATTCTGTTTCACTTCCAGTAATACCTTGCGTCTTAGTGGCATTAATGCCATCTTCAGTCTTCCTGAAACCTGTTCTTTTATTGTCCCTTCTCCTCACTAAAGTTTTCTCATTCTCTTTCACTTCCAGTAATATCTTGCGTCTTAGTGGCATTATTGCGATCTTCAGTCTTCCTGAAACCTGTTCTTTTATTGTCCCTTCTCCTCACTAAAGTTTCTCATTCTCATTCACTCCCAGTAACACCTTGCGTCTTAGTGGCATTATCGCCATCTTCTTTCTTCCTGTAGTCTGTTGTTTTATTGTCCCTTCTCCTCATTAAAGTCTTCTCATTCTCATTCACTGCCAGTAACACCTTGCGTCTTAGTGGCATTATCGCCATCTTCTTTCTTCCTGTAGTCTGTTCTTTTATTGTCCCTTCTCCTCACTAAAGTCTTCTCATTCTCATTCACTCCCAGTAACACCTTGCGTCTTAGTGGCATTATTGCCATCTTCTGTCTTCCTGAAACCTGTTCTTTTATTGTCCTTTCTCCTCACTAAAGTCTTCTCATTCTGTTTCACTTCCAGTAATACCTTGCGTCTTAGTGGCATTATTGCCATCTTCAGTCTTCCTGAAACCTGTTCTTTTATTGTCCCTTCTCCTCACTAAAGTCTTCTCATTCTCTTTCACTCCCAGTAATACCTTGCATCTTAGTGGCATTATTGCCATCTTCTTTCTTCCTGTAGTCTGTTCTTTTATTGTCCCTTCTCTTCACTAAAGTCTTCTCATTCTCTTTCACTTCCTGCAATACCTTGCGTCTTAGTGGCATTATCGCCATCTTCTTTCTTCCTGTAGTCTGTTCTTTTATTGTCCCTTCTCCTCATTAAAGTCTTCTCATTCTCATTCACTGCCAGTAACACCTTGCGTCTTAGTGGCATTATCGCCATCTTCTTTCTTCCTGTAGTCTGTTCTTTTATTGTCCCTTCTCCTCACTAAAGTCTTCTCATTCTCATTCACTCCCAGTAACACCTTGCGTCTTAGTGGCATTATTGCCATCTTCTGTCTTCCTGAAACCTGTTCTTTTATTGTCCTTTCTCCTCAATAAAGTCTTCTCATTCTGTTTCACTTCCAGTAATACCTTGCGTCTTAGTGGCATTATCGCCATCTTCTTTCTTCCTGTAGTCTGTTCTTTTATTGTCCCTTCTCCTCACTAAAGTTTTCTCATTCTCTTTCACTTCCAGTAATATCTTGCGTCTTAGTGGCATTATTGCCATCTTCAGTCTTCCTGAAACCTGTTCTTTTATTGTCCCTTCTCCTCACTAAAGTCTTCTCATTCTCATTCATTCCCAGTAACACCTTGCGTCTTAGTGGCATTATTGCCATCTTCTGTCTTCCTGAAACCTGTTCTTTTATTGTCCTTTCTCCTCACTAAAGTCTTCTCATTCTGTTTCACTTCCAGTAATACCTTGCGTCTTAGTGGCATTATTGCCATCTTCAGTCTTCCTGAAACCTGTTCTTTTATTGTCCCTTCTCCTCACTAAAGTTTTCTCATTCTCTTTCACTTCCAGTAATATCTTGCGTCTTAGTGGCATTATTGCCATCTTCAGTCTTCCTGAAACCTGTTCTTTTATTGTCCCTTCTCCTCACTAAAGTCTTCTCATTCTCATTCACTCCCAGTAACACCTTGCGTCTTAGTGGCATTATTGCCATCTTCTGTCTTCCTGAAACCTGTTCTTTTATTGTCCTTTCTCCTCACTAAAGTCTTCTCATTCTGTTTCTCTTCCAGTAATACCTTGCGTCTTAGTGGCATTATTGCCATCTTCAGTCTTCCTGAAACCTGTTCTTTTATTTTCCTTTCTCCTCACTAAAGTCTTCTCATTCTCTTTCACTCCCAGTAATACCTTGCGTCTTAGTGGCATTATCGCCATCTTCTTTCTTCCTGTAGTCTGTTCTTTTATTGTCCCTTCTCCTCACTAAAGTTTTCTCATTCTCTTTCACTTCCAGTAATATCTTGCGTCTTAGTGGCATTATTGCCATCTTCAGTCTTCCTGAAACCTGTTCTTTTATTGTCCCTTCTCCTCACTAAAGTCTTCTCATTCTCTTTCACTCCCAGTAACACCTTGCGTCTTAGTGGCATTATCGCCATCTTCTTTCTGCCTGTAGTCTGTTATTTTATTGTCCCTTCTCCTCACTAAAGTCTTCTCATTCTCTTTCACTCCCAGTAATACCGTGCGTCTTAGTGGCATTATCGCCAACTTCTGTCTTCCTGAAACCTGTTCTTTTATTGGCCCTTCTCCTCACTAAAGTCTTCTCATTCTCTTTCACTCCCAGTAATACCGTGCGTCTTAGTGGCATTATCACCAACTTCTGTCTTCCTGAAACCTGTTCTTTTATTGGCCCTTCTCCTCACTAAAGTTTTCTCATTCTCTTTCACTCCCAGTAATACCTTGCGTCTTAGTGGCATTATTGCCATCTTCTGTCTTCCTGAAACCTGTTCTTTTATTGTCCTTTCTCCTCACTAAAGTCTTCTCATTCTGTTTCACTCCCAGTAACACCTTGCGTCTTAGTGGCATTATTGCCATCTTCTGTCTTCCTGAAACCTGTTCTTTTATTGTCCTTTCTCCTCACTAAAGTCTTCTCATTCTGTTTCACTTCCAGTAATACCTTGCGTCTTAGTGGCATTATTGCCATCTTCAGTCTTCCTGAAACCTGTTCTTTTATTGTCCCTTCTCCTCACTAAAGTCTTCTCATTCTCTTTCACTCCCAGTAATACCTTGCATCTTAGTGGCATTATTGCCATCTTCTTTCTTCCTGAAACCTGTTCTTTTATTGTCCCTTCTCTTCACTAAAGTCTTCTCATTCTCTTTCACTTCCTGTAATACCTTGCGTCTTAGTGGCATTATCGCCATCTTCTTTCTTCCTGTAGTCTGTTCTTTTATTGTCCCTTCTCCTCACTAAAGTCTTCTCATTCTCATTCACTCACAGTAAAACCTTGCGTCTTAGTGGCATTATCGCCATCTTCTTTCTTCCTGTAGTCTGTTGTTTTATTGTCCCTTCTCCTCATTAAAGTCTTCTCATTCTCATTCACTGCCAGTAACACCTTGCGTCTTAGTGGCATTATCGCCATCTTCTTTCTTCCTGTAGTCTGTTCTTTTATTGTCCCTTCTCCTCACTAAAGTCTTCTCATTCTCATTCACTCCCAGTAACACCTTGCGTCTTAGTGGCATTATTGCCATCTTCTGTCTTCCTGAAACCTGTTCTTTTATTGTCCTTTCTCCTCACTAAAGACTTCTCATTCTGTTTCACTTCCAGTAATACCTTGCGTCTTAGTGGCATTATCGCCATCTTCTTTCTTCCTGTAGTCTGTTCTTTTATTGTCCCTTCTCCTCACTAAAGTTTTCTCATTCTCTTTCACTTCCAGTAATATCTTGCGTCTTAGTGGCATTATTGCCATCTTCAGTCTTCCTGAAACCTGTTCTTTTATTGTCCCTTCTCCTCACTAAAGTCTTCTCATTCTCATTCATTCCCAGTAACACCTTGCGTCTTAGTGGCATTATTGCCATCTTCTGTCTTCCTGAAACCTGTTCTTTTATTGTCCTTTCTCCTCACTAAAGTCTTCTCATTCTGTTTCACTTCCAGTAATACCTTGCGTCTTAGTGGCATTATTGCCATCTTCAGTCTTCCTGAAACCTGTTCTTTTATTGTCCCTTCTCCTCACTAAAGTTTTCTCATTCTTCTCTTTCACTTCCAGTAATATCTTGCGTCTTAGTGGCATTATTGCCATCTTCAGTCTTCCTGAAACCTGTTCTTTTATTGTCCCTTCTCCTCACTAAAGTCTTCTCATTCTCATTCACTCCCAGTAACACCTTGCGTCTTAGTGGCATTATTGCCATCTTCTGTCTTCCTGAAACCTGTTCTTTTATTGTCCTTTCTCCTCACTAAAGTCTTCTCATTCTGTTTCTCTTCCAGTAATACCTTGCGTCTTAGTGGCATTATTGCCATCTTCAGTCTTCCTGAAACCTGTTCTTTTATTTTCCTTTCTCCTCACTAAAGTCTTCTCATTCTCTTTCACTCCCAGTAATACCTTGCGTCTTAGTGGCATTATCGCCATCTTCTTTCTTCCTGTAGTCTGTTCTTTTATTGTCCCTTCTCATCACTAAAGTTTTCTCATTCTCTTTCACTTCCAGTAATATCTTGCGTCTTAGTGGCATTATTGCCATCTTCAGTCTTCCTGAAACCTGTTCTTTTATTGTCCCTTCTCCTCACTAAAGTCTTCTCATTCTCTTTCACTCCCAGTAACACATTGCGTCTTAGTGGCATTATCGCCATCTTCTTTCTGCCTGTAGTCTGTTATTTTATTGTCCCTTCTCCTCACTAAAGTCTTCTCATTCTCTTTCACTCCCAGTAATACCGTGCGTCTTAGTGGCATTATCGCCAACTACTGTCTTCCTGAAACCTGTTCTTTTATTGGCCCTTCTCCTCACTAAAGTCTTCTCATTCTCTTTCACTCCCAGTAATACCGTGCGTCTTAGTGGCATTATCGCCAACTACTGTCTTCCTGAAACCTGTTCTTTTATTGGCCCTTCTCCTCACTAAAGTCTTCTCATTCTCTTTCACTCCCAGTAATACCGTGCGTCTTAGTGGCATTATCACCAACTTCTGTCTTCCTGAAACCTGTTCTTTTATTGGCCCTTCTCCTCACTAAAGTTTTCTCATTCTCTTTCACTCCCAGTAATACCGTGCGTCTTAGTGGCATTATCGCCATCTTCTGTCTTCCTGAAACCTGTTCTTTTATTGTCCCTTCTCCTCACTAAAGTCTTCTCATTCTCTTTCACTCCCAGTAACACCTTACGTCTTAGTGGCATTATCGCCATCATCTTTCGGCCTGTAGTCTGTTCTTTTATTGTCCCTTCTCCTCACTAAAGTCTTCTCATTCTCTTTCACTCCCAGTAATACCGTGCGTCTTAGTGGCATTATCGCCAACTTCTGTCTTCCTGAAACCTGTTCTTTTATTGGCCCTTCTCCTCACTAAAGTCTTCTCATTCTCTTTCACTCCCAGTAATACCGTGCGTCTTAGTGGCATTATCACCAACTTCTGTCTTCCTGAAACCTGTTATTTTATTGTCCCTTCTCCTCACTAAAGTTTTCTCATTCTCTTTCACTCCCAGTAATACCTTGCGTCTTAGTGGCATTATTGCCATCTTCAGTCTACCTGAAACCTGTTCTTTTATTGTCCCTTCTCCTCACTAAAGTCTTCTCATTCTCATTCACTCCCAGTAACACCTTGCGTCTTAGTGGCATTATCGCCATCTTCTTTCTTCCTGTAGTCTGTTCTTTTATTGTCCCTTCTCCTCACTAAAGTCTTCTCATTCTCTTTCACTCCCAGTAATACCTTGCGTCTTAGTGGCATTATTGCCATCTTCTGTCTTCCTGAAACCTGTTCTTTTATTGTCCTTTCTCCTCACTAAAGTCTTCTCATACTCTTTCACTCCCAGTAATACCTTGCGTCTTAGTGGCATTATTGCCATCTTCAGTCTTCCTGAAACCTGTTCTTTTATTGTCCTTTCTCCTCACTAAAGTTTTCTCATTCTCTTTCACTCCCAGTAATACCTTGCGTCTTAGTGGCATTATTGCCATCTTCAGTCTTCCTGAAACCTGTTCTTTTATTGTCCCTTCTCCTCACTAAAGTCTTCTCATTCTCTTTCACTCCCAGTAATACCTTGCGTCTTAGTGGCATTATAGCCATCTTCTGTCTTCCTGTAACCTGTTCTTTTATTGCTTTTTCTCCTCACTAAAGTTTTCTCATTCTCTTTCACTCCCAGTAATACCTTGCGTCTTAGTGGCATTATTGCCATCTTCTTTCTTCCTGTAGTCTGTCCTTTTATTGTCCCTTCTCCTCACTAAAGTCTTCTCATTCTCATTCACTCCAAGTAACACCTTGCGTCTTAGTGGCATTATCGCCATCTTCTTTCTTCCAGTAGTCTGTTCTTTTATTGTCCCTTCTCCTCAGTAAAGTCTTCTCATTCTCTTTCACTCCCAGTAATACCTTGCGTCTTAGTGGCATTATTACCATCTTCTGTCTTCCTGAAACCTGTTCTTTTATTGTCCCTTCTCCTCACTAAAGTCTTCTCATTCTCTTTCACTCCCAGTAATACCTTGCATCTTAGTGGCATTATTGCCATCTTCTTTCTTCCTGTAGTCTGTTCTTTTATTGTCCCTTCTCTTCACTAAAGTCTTCTCATTCTCTTTCACATCCTGTAATACCATGCGTCTTAGTGGCATTATCGCCATCTTCTTTCTTCCTGTAGTCTGTTCTTTTATCGTCCCTTCTCCTCACTAAACTCTTCTCATTCTCATTCACTCCCAGTAACACCTTGCGTCTTAGTGGCATAATCGCCATCTTCTTTCTTCCTGTAGTCTGTTCTTTTATTGTCGTTTCTCCTCACTAAAGTCTTCTCATTCTCTTTCACTCCCAGTAACACCTTGCGTCTTAGTGGCATTATTGCCATCTTCAGTCTTCCTGAAACCTGTTCTTTTATTGTCCTTTCTCCTCACTAAAGTCTTCTCATTCTCATTCACTCCCAGTAATACCTTGCGTCTTAGTGGCATTATCGCCATCTTCTTTCTGCCTGTAGTCTGTTCTTTTATTGTCCCTTCTCCTCACTAAAGTCTTCTCATTCTCATTCACTCCCAGTAACACCTTGCGTCTTAGTGGCATTATCGCCATCTACTTTCTTCCTGTAGTCTGTTCTTTTATTGTCCCTTCTCCTCACTAAAGTCTTCTCATTCTCTTTCACTCCCAGTAATACCTTGCGTCTTAGTGGCATTATTGCCATCTTCAGTCTTCCTGAAACCTGTTCTTTTATTGTCCCTTCTCCTCACTAAAGTCTTCTCATTCTCATTCACTCCCAGTAACACCTTGCGTCTTAGTGGCATTATCGCCATCTTCTTTCTTCCTGTAGTCTGTTCTTTTATTGTCCCTTCTCCTCACTAAACTCTTCTCATTCTCATTCACTCCCAGTAACACATTGCGTCTTAGTGGCATTATCGCCATCTTCTGTCTTCCTGAAACCTGTTCTTTTATTGTCCTTTCTCCTCACTAAAGTCTTCTCATTCTGTTTCACTTCCAGTAATACCTTGCGTCTTAGTGGCATTATTGCCATCTTCAGTCTTCCTGAAACCTGTTCTTTTATTGTCTCTCCTCCTCACTAAAGTTTTCTCATTCTCTTTCACTTCCAGTAATATCTTGCGTCTTAGTGGCATTATTGCCATCTTCAGTCTTCCTGAAACCTGTTCTTTTATTGTCCCTTCTCCTCACTAAAGTCTTCTCATTCTGTTTCACTTCCAGTAACACCTTGCGTCTTAGTGTCATTATCGCCATCTTCTTTCTGTCTGTAGTCTGTTCTTTTATTGTCCCTTCTCCTCACTAAAGTCTTCTCATTCTCTTTCACTCCCAGTAATACCGTGCGTCTTAGTGGCATTATCACCAACTTCTGTCTTCCTGAAACCTGTTATTTTATTGTCCCTTCTCCTCACTAAAGTTTTCTCATTCTCTTTCACTCCCAGTAATACCTTGCGTCTTAGTGGCATTATTGCCATCTTCAGCCTTCCTGAAACCTGTTCTTTTATGGTCCTTTCTGCTCACTAAAGTTTTCTCATTCTCTTTCACTCCCAGCAATACCGTGCGTCTTAGTGGCATTATCGCCAACTTCTGTCTTCCTGAAAACTGTTCTTTTATTGGCCCTTCTCCTCACTAAAGTCTTCTCATTCTCTTTCACTCCCAGTAATACCGTGCGTCTTAGTGGCATTATCACCAATTTCTGTCTTCCTGAAACCTGTTATTTTATTGTCCCTTCTCCTCACTAACGTTTTCTCATTCTCTTTCACTCCCAGTAATACCTTGCGTCTTAGTGGCATTATTGCCATCTTCAGTCTACCTGAAACCTGTTCTTTTATTGTCCTTTCTCCTCACTAAAGTCTTCTCATTCTCTTTCACTCCCAGTAATACCTTGCGTCTTAGTGGCATTATCGCCATCTTCTGTCTTCCTGAAACCTGTTCTTTTATTGTCCTTTCTCCTCACTAAAGTCTTCTCATTCTCTTTCACTCCCAATAATACCTTGCGTCTTAGTGGCATTATTGCCATCTTCTGTCTTCCTGAAACCTGTTCTTTTATTGTCCTTTCTCCTCACTAAAGTCTTCTCATTCTCTTTCACTCCCAGTAATACCTTGCGTCTTAGTGGCATTATTGCCATCTTCTGTCTTCCTGAAACCTGTTCTTTTATTGTCCTTTCTCCTCACTAAAGTCTTCTCATTCTCTTTCACTCCCAGTAATACCTTGCGTCTTAGTGGCATTATCGCCAACTTCTGTCTTCCTGAAACCTGTTCTTTTATTGTCCTTGCTCCTCACTAAAGTCTTCTCATTCTCTTTCACTCCCAGTAATACCTTGCGTCTTAGTGGCATTATTGCTACATCTTCCTTCTTCCTGAAACCTGTTCTTTATTGTCCTTTCTCCTCACCTAAAGTCTTCTCATTCTCTTTCCTCCCAGTCACCACCTTGCGTCTTAGTGGCATTATTGCCATCTTCTGTCTTCCTGAAAACCTGTTCTTTTATTGTCCTTTCTCCTCACTAAAGTCTTCTCATTCTACTCCCAATAATACCTTGCGTCTTGGTGGCATTATGCTCATCTTCTGTCTTCTGAAACCTGTTCTTTTATTGTCACTTTCCCTCACTAAGGTCTTCTCATTCTACTTTCACTCCCAAAAGTAGCCCTTGCGTCTTAGTGGCGACTATTGCCATCTTCTGTCTTCCTGAAACCTGTTCTTTTGTGTCCTTTCCTCCTCACTAAAGTCTTCTAATTCTCTTTCTTTCACTCCCAGTAATACCTTGCGTCTTGATGGCATTATCGCCATCTTCTGTCTTCCTGAAACCTGTTCTTTTATTGTCCTTTCTCCTCACTAAAGTCTTCTCATTCTCTTTCACTCCCAGTAATACCTTGCGTCTTAGTGGCATTATCGCCATCTTCTGTCTTCCTGAAACCTGTTCTTCTGTCCTTTCTCCTCACTAAAGTCTTCTCATTCTCCTCTTTCCACTCCCAAGTAATACCTTGCGTCTTGAGTGGCATTATCACCATCTTCTGTCTTCTGAAACCTGTTCCATTATTGTCCTTTCTCTCCTCACTAAAGTCTTCTCTATTCTCTTTCACTCCCAGTAATACTTGCGTCTTAGTGGCATTATCGCCATCTTCTGTCTTCACTGCAAACCTGTTCTTTTATTGTCCTTTTCTCCTCACTAAAAGTCTTCTCATTCTCTTTCCTCCCAGTAATACCTTGCGTCTTAGTGGCATTATTGCCATCTTCTGTCTTCCTGAAACCTGTTCTTTTTATTGTCCTTTCTCCTCACTGAAGTCTTCTCATTCTCTTTCCTCCCAGTAGCCTTTGGCTCTTGGTGGCATTATCGCCATCTTCTGTCTTCCTGAAACCTGTTCTTTTATTGTCCTTTCTCCTCACTAAAGTCTTCTCATTCTCTTTCCTCCAGTAATACCTTGCGTCTTGGTGGCATTATCGCCATCTTCTGTCTTCATAAACCTGTTCTTTTATTGTCCTTTCTCCTCACTAAAGTCTTCTCATTCTCTTTCACTCCCAATGCCTTGCGTCTTAGTGGCATTATTGCCATCTTCTGTCTTCCTGAAACCTGTTCTTTTATTGTCCTTTCTCTCACTAAGTCTTCTCATTCTCTTTCACTCCCAGTAATACCTTGCGTCTTAGTGGCATTATCGCCATCTTCTGTCTTCCTGAAACCTGTTCTTTATTGTCCTTTCTCTATAAAGTCTTCTTATTCTCTTTCACTCCCAGTAATACCTTGCGTCTTAGTGGCATTATTGCCATCTTCTGTCTTCCTGAAACCTGTTCTTTTGCTGTCCTTTCTCCTCACTAAAGTCTTCTCATTCTCTTTCACTCCAGTAATACCTTGCGTCTTAGTGGCATTATTGCCATCTTCTGTCTTCCTGAAACCTGTTCTTTTATTGTCCTTTCTACTCCTCACTAAAGTCTTCTCATTCTACTTTCCTCCCAGTAATACCTTGCGTCTTAGTGGCATTATCGCCATCTTCTGTGTCTTCCTGAAACCTGTTCTTTTATTGTCCTTTCTCCTCACTAAAGTCTTCTCATTCTCTTTCCTCCCAGTAATACCTTGCGTCTTAGTGGCATTATCGCCATCTTCTGTCTTCCTGGAAACCTGTTCTTTTATTGTCCTTTCTCCTCACTAAAGTCTTCTCATTCTCTTTCACTCCCAGTAATACCTTGCGTCTTAGTGGCACTTATTGCCATCTTCTGTCTTCCTGAAACCTGTTCTTTTATTGTCCTTTCTCCTCACCGAAGTCTTCTCATTCTTTCCTCCCAGTAATACCTTGCGTCTTAGTGGCATTATCGCCAACTTCTGTCTTCCTGAAACCTGTTCTTTTATTGTCCTTGCTCCTCACTAAAGTCTTCTCATTCTCTTTCACTCCCAGTAATACCTTGCGTCTTAGTGGCATTATTGCCATCTTCTGTCTTCCTGAAACCTGTTCTTTTATTGTCCTTTCTCCTCACTAAAGTCTTCTCATTCTCTTTCACTCCGAGTCATACCTTGCGTATTAGTGGCATTATTGCCATCTTCTGTCTTCCTGAAACCTGTTCTTTTATTGTCCTTTCTCCTCACTAAAGTCTTCTCATTCTCTTTCACTCCCAGTAATACCTTGCGTCTTAGTGGCATTATCGCCATCTTCTGTCTTCCTGAAACCTGTTCTTTTATTGTCCTTTCTCCTCACTAAAGTCTTCTCATTCTCTTTCACTCCCAATAATACCTTGCGTCTTAGTGGCATTATTGCCATCTTCTGTCTTCCTGAAACCTGTTCTTTTATTGTCCTTTCTCCTCACTAAAGTCTTCTCATTTGCTTTCACTCCTAGTAATACCTTGCGTCTTAGTGGCATTATCACCATCTTCTGTCTTCCTGAAACCTGTTCTTTTATTGTCCTTTCTCCTCACTAAAGTCTTCTCATTCTCTTTCACTCCCAGTAATACCTTGCGTCTTAGTGGCATTATCGCCATCTTCTGTCTTCCTGAAACCTGTTCTTTTATTGTCCTTTCTCCTCACTAAAGTCTTCTCATTCTCTTTCACTCCCAGTAATACCTTGCGTCTTAGTGGCATTATTGCCATCTTCTGTCTTCCTGAAACCTGTTCTTTTATTGTCCTTTCTCCTCACTAAAGTCTTCTAATTCTCTTTCACTCCCAGTAATACCTTGCGTCTTAGTGGCATTATCGCCATCTTCTGTCTTCCTGAAACCTGTTCTTTTATTGTCCTTTCTCCTCACTAAAGTCTTCTCATTCTCTTTCACTCCCAGTAATACCTTGCGTCTTAGTGGCATTATCGCCATCTTCTGTCTTCCTGAAACCTGTTCTTTTATTGTCCTTTCTCCTCACTAAAGTCTTCTCATTCTCTTTCACTCCCAGTAATACCTTGCGTCTTAGTGGCATTATCACCATCTTCTGTCTTCGTGAAACCTGTTCCATTATTGTCCTTTCTCCCTCACTAAAGTCTTCATTCTCTTCACTCCCAGTAATACCTTGCGTCTTAGTGGCATTATCGCCATCTTCTGTCTTCCTGAAACCTGTTCTTTTATTGTCCTTTCTCCCTCACTAAAGTCTTCTCATTCTCTTTCACTCCCAGTAATACCTTGCGTCTTAGTGGCATTATTGCCATCTTCTGTCTTCCTGAAACCTGTTCTTTTATTGTCCTTCTCCCTCACTAAAGTCTTCTCATTCTCTTCACTCCCAGTAATACCTTGCGTCTTAGTGGCATTATCGCCATCTTCTGTCTTCCTGAAACCTGTTCTTTATTGTCCTTTCTCCTCACTAAAGTCTTCTCATTCTCTTTCACTCCCAGTAATACCTTGCGTCTTAGTGGCATTATCGCCATCTTCTGTCTTCTCCTGAAACCTGTTCTTTTATTGTCCTTTCTCCTCACTAAAAGTCTTCTCATTCTCTTCACTCCCAGTAATACCTTGCGTCTTATGGTGCTATTGCCATCTTCTGTCTTCCCCTGAAACCTGTTCTTTTATTGTCCTTTCTCCTCACTAAAGTCTTCATTCTCTTTCACTCCCAGTAATACCTTGCGTCTTAGTGGCATTATCGCCATCTTCTGTCTTCCTGAAACCTGTTCTTTTATTGTCCTTTCTCCTCACTAAACGCTTTCATTCTCTTCACTCCCAGTAATACCTTGCGTCTTAGTGGCATTATTGCCATCTTCTGTCTTCCCTGAAACCTGTTCATTGTCCTTTCTCCCTCACTAAAGTCTTCTCATTCTCTTTCACTCCCAGTAATACCTTGCGTCTTAGTGGCATTATTGCCATCTTCTGTCTTCCTGAAAACCTGTTCTTTTATTGTCCTTTCTCCTCACTAAAGTCTTCTCATTCTCTTCACCCCAGTAATACCTTGCGTCTTAGTGGCATTATCGCCATCTTCTGTCTTCCTGAAACCTGTTCTTTTATTGTCCTTTCTCCTCACTAAAGTCTTCTCATTCTCTTTCAATTTCAGTAATACCTTGCGTCTTAGTGGCATTATCGCCATCTTCTGTCTTCCCGAAACCTGTTCTTTTATTGTCCTTTCTCCTCACTAAAGTCTTCTCATTCTCTTCACTCCCAGTAATACCTTGCGTCTTAGTGGCATTATTGCCATCTTCGTCTTCCTGAAACCTGTTCTTTTATTGTCCTTTCCCCTCACTAAAGTCTTCTAATTCTCTTTTCACTCCCAGTAATACCTTGCGTCTTAGTGGCATTATCGCCACTTCTGTCTTCCTGAAACCTGTTCTTTTATTGTCCTTTCTCCTCACTAAAGTCTTCTCATTCTCTTCACTCCCAGTAATACCTTGCGTCTTAGTGGCATTATCGCCATCTTCTGTCTTCCTGAAACCTGTTCTTTTATTGTCCTTTCTCCTCACTAAAGTCTTCTCATTCTCTTTCACTCCCAGTAATACCTTGCGTCTTAGTGGCATTATCACCATCTTCTGTCTTCCTGAAACCTGTTCCATTATTGTCCTTTCTCCTCACTAAAGTCTTCTCATTCTCTTTCACTCCCAGTAATACCTTATGTCTTAGTGGCATTATCGCCATCTTCCTTCTGTCTTCCTGAAACCTGTTCTTTTATTGTCCTTTCTCCTCACTAAAGTCTTCTCATTCTCTTTCACTCCCAGTAATACCTTGGTGTCTTAGTGGCATTATTGCCATCTTCTGTCTCCCTGAAACCTGTTCTTTATTGTCCTTTCTCCTCACTAAAGTCTTTCTCATTCTCTTTCACTCCCAGTAATACCTTGCGTCTTTAGTGGCATTATCGCCATCTTCTGTCTTCCTGAAACCTGTGTTCTTTTATTGTCCTTTCTCCTCACCAAAGTCTTCTATTCTCTTTCACTCCCAGTAATACCTTGCGTCTTAGTGGCATTATCGCCATCTTCTGTCTTCCTGAAACCTGTTCTTTTATTGTCCTTTCTACTCACTAAAGTCTTTCATTCTCTTTTCACCCCCAGTAATACCTTGCGTCTTAGTGGCATTATTGCCATCTTCTGTCTTCCCGAAACCCGTTCTTTTATTGTCCTTTCTCCTCACCAAAGTCTTCTCATTCTCACCCCAGTAATACCTTGCGTCTTAGTGGCATTATCGCCATCTTCTGTCTTCCTTTGAAACCTGTCTTTTATTGTCCTTTTCTCCTCACTAAAGTCTTTCTCATTCTTCTTTTTCACCCCAGTAATACCTTATGCCTTAGTGGCATTATTACTCCTTCGTCTTCCTGAAACCTGTTCTTTATTGTCCTTTCTCCTCACTAAAGTCTTCTCATTCTCTTTCACTCCCAGTAATACCTCGCGTCTTAGTGGTATTATTGGCCATCTTCGTCTTCCTGAACCCGTTCTTTTATTGTCCTTCTCTCACTAAAGTCTTCTCATTCTCTTTCACCTCAGTAATACCTTGCGTCTTAGTGGCATTATCGCCATCTTCTGTCTTCCTGAAACCTGTTCTTTTATTGTCCTTTCTCCTCACTAAAGTCTTCTCATTCTCTTTCACCCCAGTAATACCTTGCGTCTTAGTGGCATTATTGCCATCTTCTGTCTTCCTGAAACCTGTTCTTTTATTGTCCTTTCTCCTCACTAAAGTCTTCCTCATTCTCTACTCCCAGTAATACCTTGTCTTAGTGGCATTATCGCCATCTTCTGTCTTCCTCTCCTGAACCTGTTTCTTTATTGTCCTTTTCCTCCTCACTAAAGTCTTTCTCATTCTCTTTCACCCCAGTAATACCTTGCGTCTTAGTGGTGCTATCGCCATCTTCTGTCTTCCCGAAACCCGTTCTTTTATTGTCCTTTCTCTCACTAAAGTCTTCTCATTCTTCTTTCACTCCAGTAATACCTTATGTCTTAGTGGCATTATCGTCATCTTCTCTGTCTTCTCGAAACCTGTTCTTTTATTGTCCTTTCTCCTCACTAAAGTCTTCTTCATTCTCTACCCTGTAACACTTCCGTGTCTTAGTGGCATTATTGCCATCTTCTGTCTTCCTGAAACCTGTTCTTTATTGTCCTTTCCTCACTAAAGTTTCATTCTTCACCTCAGTGTTACCTTGCGTCTTAGTGGCATTATCGCCATCTTCGTCTTCCCGAAACCTGTTCTTTATTGTCCTCCTCACTAAAGTCTTCTCTTATCTTCACTCCAATACCTTGCGTCTTATGGGTATTATCGCCATCTTCTGTCTTCCCGAAACCTGTTCTTTATTGTCCTTTTCTCCTCACCAAAGTCTTCTCATTCTTCTACCCCAGCAATACCTTGCGTCTTAGTGGCATTATCGCCATCTTCTTCGTCTTCCTGAAACCTGTTCTTTTATTGTCCTTTCTCCTCACTAAAGTCTTCATTCTCTTTTCACCCCAATACTTTCCGCGTCTTAGTGGCATTATCGCCATCTTCTGTCTTCCTGAAACCTGTTCTTTTATTGTCCTTTCTCCTCACTAAAGTTTTCTCATTTTCACCTCAGTAATACCGTGCGTCTTAGTGGCATTATCGCCAACTTCTGTCTTCCTGAAACCTGTTCTTTCATTGGCCCTTCTCCTCACTAAATTCTTCTCATTCTCTTTCACTCCCAGTAACACCTTGCGTCTTAGTGGCATTATCGCCATCTTCTTTCTGCCTGTAGTCTGTTCTTTTATTGTCCCTTCTCCTCACTAAAGTCTTCTCATTCTCTTTCACTCCCAGTAATACCGTGCGTCTTAGTGGCATTATTGCCATCTTCTGTCTTCCTGAAACCTGTTCTTTTATTGTCCTTTCTCCTCACTAAAGTCTTCTCATTCTCTTTCACTCCCAGTAATACCTTGCGTCTTAGTGGCATTATCGCCATCTTCTGTCTTCCTGAAACCTGTTCTTTTATTGTCCTTTCTCCTCACTAAAGTCTTCTCATTCTCTTTCACTCCCAGTAATACCTTGCGTCTTAGTGGCATTAGCGCCATCTTCTGTCTTCCTGAAACCTGTTTTTATTGTCCTTTCTCCTCACTAAAGTCTTCTCATTCTCTTTCACTCCCAGTAATACCTTGCGTCTTAGTGGCATTATCGCCATCTTCTGTCTTCCTGAAACCTGTTCTTTTATTGTCCTTTCTCCTCACTAAAGTCTTCTCATTCTCTTTCACTCCCAGTAATACCTTGCGTCTTAGTGGCATTATCGCCATCTTCTGTCTTCCTGAAACCTGTTCTTTTATTGTCCTTTCTCCTCACAAAAGTCTTCTCGTTCTCTTTCACTCCCAGTAATACCTTGCGTCTTAGTGGCATTATCGCCATCTTCTGTCTTCCTAAAACCTGTTCTTTTATTGTCCTTTCTCCTCACTAAAGTCTTCTCATTCTCTTTCACTCCCAGTAATACCTTGCGTCTTAGTGGCATTATCGCCATCTTCTGTCTTCCTGAAACCTGTTCTTTTATTGTCCTTTCTCCTCACTAAAGTCTTCTCATTCTCTTTCACTCCCAGTAATACCTTGCGTCTTAGTGGCATTATCGCCATCTTCTGTCTTCCTGAAACCTGTTCTTTTATTGTCCTTTCTCCTCACTAAAGTCTTCTCATTCTCTTTCACTCCCAGTAATACCTTGCGTCTTAGTGGCATTATTGCCATCTTCTGTCTTCCTGAAACCTGTTCTTTTATTGTCCTTTCTCCTCACTAAAGTCTTCTCTATTCTCTTTCACACCCAGTAATACCTTGCGTCTCAGTGGCATTATTGCCATCTTCTGTCTTCCTGAAACCTGTTCTTTTATTGTCCTTTCTCCTCACTAAAGTCTTCTCATTCTCTTTCACTCCCAGTAATACCTTGCGTCTTAATGGCATTATTGCCATCTTCTGTCTTCCTGAAACCTGTTCTTTTATTGTCCTTTCTCCTCACTAAAGTCTTCTCATTCTCTTTCCTCCCAGTAATACCTTGCGTCTTAGTGGCATTATTGCCATCTTCTGTCTTCCTGAAACCTGTTCTTTTATTGTCCTTTCTCCTCACTAAAGTCTTCTCATTCTCTTTCACTCCCAGTAATACCTTGCGTCTTAGTGGCATTATTGCCATCTTCTGTCTTCCTGAAACCTGTTCTTTTATTGTCCTTTCTCCTCACTAAAGTCTTCTCATTCTCTTTCACTCCCAGTAATACCTTGCGTCTTAGTGGCATTATTGCCATCTTCTGTCTTCTGAAACCTGTTCTTTTATTGTCCTTTCTCCTCACTAAAGTCTTCTCATTCTCTTTCACTCCCAGTAATACCTTGCGTCTTAGTGGCATTATCGCCATCTTCTGTCTTCCTGAAACCTGTTCTTTTATTGTCTTTCTCCTCA
This sequence comes from Ascarosepion bandense, assembly GCA_037127315.1. Classification (NCBI taxonomy): domain Eukaryota; kingdom Metazoa; phylum Mollusca; class Cephalopoda; order Sepiida; family Sepiidae; genus Ascarosepion; species Ascarosepion bandense. The sequence continues at coordinate 303,357 of JBBBDQ010000884.1, read as the reverse complement.
CTAAAGTCTTCTCATTCTCTTTCACTCCCAGTAATACCTTGCGTCTTAGTGGCATTATTGCCATCTTCTGTCTTCCTGAAACCTGTTCTTTTATTGTCCTTTCTCCTCACTAAAGTCTTCTCATTCTCTTTCACTCCCAGTAATACCTTGCGTTTAGTGGCATTATCGCCATCTTCTGTCTTCCTGAAACCTGTTCTTTTATTGTCCTTTCTCCTCACTAAAGTCTTCTCATTCTCTTTCCTCCCAGTAATACCTTGCGTCTTAGTGGCATTATTGCCATCTTCTGTCTTCCTGAAACCTGTTCTTTTATTGTCCTTTCTCCTCACTAAAGTCTTCTCATTCTCTTTCACTCCCAGTAATACCTTGCGTCTTAGTGGCATTATCGCCATCTTCTGTCTTCCTGAAACCTGTTCTTTTATTGTCCTTTCTCCTGCTAAAGTCTTCTCATTCTCTTTCACTCCCAGTAATACCTTGCGTCTTAGTGGCATTATCGCCATCTTCTGTCTTCCTGAAACCTGTTCTTTTATTATCCTTTCTCCTCACTAAAGTCTTCTCATTCTCTTTCACTCCCAGTAATACCTTGCGTCTTAGTGGCATTATCGCCATCTTCTGTCTTCCTGAAACCTGTTCTTTTATTGTCCTTTCTCCTCACTAAAGTCTTCTCATTCTCTTTCACTCCCAGTAATACCTTGCGTCTTGGTAACGTTATCGCCATCTTCTGTCTTCCTGAAACCTGTTATTTTATTGTCCTTTCTCCTCACTAAAGTCTTCTCATTCTCTTTCACTCCCAGTAATACCTTGCGTCTTAGTGGCATTATTGCCATCTTCATCTTCCTGAAACCTGTTCTTTTATTGTCCTTTCTCCTCACTAAAGTCTTCTCATTCTCTTTTCACTCCCAGTAATACCTTGCGTCTTAGTGGCATTATCGCCATCTTCTGTCTTCTGAAACCTGTTCTTTTATTGTCCTTTCTCCTCACTAAAGTCTTCTCATTCTCTTTCCCTCCCAGTAATACCTTGCGTCTTAGTGGCATTATCGCCATCTTCTGTCTTCCTGAAACCTGTTCTTTTATTGTCCTTTCTCCTCACTAAAGTCTTCTCATTCTCTTTCACTCCCAGTAATACCTTGCGTCTTAGTGGCATTATCAACATCTTCTGTCTTCCTGAAACCTGTTCTTTTATTGTATTTTCTCCTCACTAAAGTCTTCTCATTCTCTTTCACTCCCAGTAATACCTTGCGTCTTAGTGGCATTATCGCCATCTTCTGTCTTCCTGAAACCTGTTCTTTTATTGTCCTTTCTCCTCACTAAAGTCTTCTCGTTCTCTTTCACTCCCAGTAATACCTTGCGTCTTAGTGGCATTATCGCCATCTTCTGTCTTCCTGAAACCTGTTCTTTTATTGTCCTTTCTCCTCACTAAAGTCTTCTCATTCTCTTTCACTCCCAGTAATACCTTGCGTCTTAGTGGCATTATCGCCATCTTCTGTCTTCCTGAAACCTGTTCTTTTATTGTCCTTTCTCCTCACTAAAGTTTTCTCATTCTCTTTCACTCCCAGTAATACCGTGCGTCTTAGTGGCATTATCGCCAACTTCTGTCTTCCTGAAACCTGTTCTTTCATTGGCCCTTCTCCTCACTAAAGTCTTCTCATTCTCTTTCACTCCCAGTAACACCTTGCGTCTTAGTGGCATTATCGCCATCTTCTTTCTGCCTGTAGTCTGTTCTTTTATTGTCCCTTCTCCTCACTAAAGTCTTCTCATTCTCTTTCACTCCCAGTAATACCGTGCGTCTTAGTGGCATTATTGCCATCTTCTGTCTTCCTGAAACCTGTTCTTTTATTGTCCTTTCTCCTCACTAAAGTCTTCTCATTCTCTTTCACTCCCAGTAATACCTTGCGTCTTAGTGGCATTATCGCCATCTTCTGTCTTCCTGAAACCTGTTCTTTTATTGTCCTTTCTCCTCACTAAAGTCTTCTCATTCTCTTTCACTCCCGAAGTAATACCTTGCGTCTTAGTGGCATTATCATCATCTTCTGTCTTCCTGAAACCTGTTCTTTTATTGTCCTTTCTCCTCACTAAAGTCTTCTCATTCTCTTTCACTCCCAGTAATACCTTGCGTCTTAGTGGCATTATCGCCATCTTCTGTCTTCCTGAAACCTGTTCTTTTATTGTCCTTTCTCCTCACTAAAGTCTTCTCATTCTCTTTCACTCACAGTAATACCTTGCGTCTTAGTGGCATTATCGCCATCTTCTGTCTTCCTGAAACCTGTTCTTTTATTGTCCTTTCTCCTCACTAAAGTCTTCTCGTTCTCTTTCCTCCCAGTAATACCTTGCGTCTTAGTGGCATTATCGCCATCTTCTGTCTTCCTAAAACCTGTTCTTTTATTGTCCTTTCTCCTCACTAAAGTCTTCTCATTCTCTTTCACTCCCAGTAATACCTTGCGTCTTAGTGGCATTATCGCCATCTTCTGTCTTCCTGAAACCTGTTCTTTTATTGTCCTTTCTCCTCACTAAAGTCTTCATTCTCTTTCACTCCCAGTAATACCTTGCGTCTTAGTGGCATTATCGCCATCTTCTGTCTTCCTGAAACCTGTTCTTTTATTGTCCTTTCTCCTCACTAAAGTCTTCTCATTCTCTTTCACTCCCAGTAATACCTTGCGTCTTAGTGGCATTATTGCCATCTTCTGTCTTCCTGAAACCTGTTCTTTTATTGTCCTTTCTCCTCACTAAAGTCTTCTCATTCTCTTTCACTCCCAGTAATACCCGTCTCAGTGGCATTATTGCCATCTTCTGTCTCCCTGAAACCTGTTCTTTTATTGTCCTTTCTCCTCACTAAAGTCTTCTCGTTCTCTTTCACTCCCAGTAATACCTTGCGTCTTAATGGCATTATTGCCATCTTCTGTCTTCCTGGAAACCTGTTCTTTTATTGTCCTTTCTCCTCACTAGTCTTCTCGTTCTCTTTCACTCCAGTAGTAATACTTGCGTCTTGGTGGCATTATTTTCCATCTTCTGTCTTCCTGAAACCTGTTCTTTTATTGTCCTTTCTCCTCACTAAAGTCTTCTCATTCCTCTTTCTCAGTAATACCTTGCGTCTTAGTGGCATTATTGCCATCTTCTGTCTTCCTGAAACCTGTTCTTTTATTGTCCTTTCTCCTCACTAAAGTCTTCTCATTCTCTTTCCTCCAAATACCTTGCGTCTTAGTGGCATTATTGCCATCTTCATACCTTCCATGACCTGTTCTTTATTGTCCTTTCTCCTCACTAAAGTCTTCTCATTCTCTTTCACTCCCAGTAATACCTTGCGTCTTGGTGGCATTATCGCCATCTTCTGTCTTCCTGAAACCTATTTCTTTTATTGTCCTTTCTCACTAAAGTCTTCTCATTCTCTTTCACTCCCAGTAATACCTTGCGTCTTAGTGGCATTATCGCCATCTTCTGTCTTCCTGAAACCTACCTTTTATTGTCCTTTCTCCTCACTAAAGTCTTCTCATTCTCTTTCACTCCCAGTAATACCTTGCGTCTTAGTGGCATTATCGCCATCTTCTGTCTTCCTGAAACCTGTTCTTTTATTGTCCTTTCTCCTCACTAAAGTCTTCTCATTCTCTTTCACTCCCAGTAATACCTTGCGTCTTGGTAGCATTATCGCCATCTTCTGTCTTCCTGAAACCTGTTCTTTTATTGTCCTTTCTCCTCACTAAAGTCTTCTCATTCTCTTTCACTCACAGTAATACCTTGCGTCTTAGTGGCATTATCGCCATCTTCTGTCTTCCTGAAACCTGTTCTTTTATTGTCCTTTCTCCTCACTAAAGTCTTCTCGTTCTCTTTCCTCCCGGTAATACCTTGCGTCTTGGTGGCATTATCGCCATCTTCTGTCTTCCTAAAACCTGTTCTTTTATTGTCCTTTCTCCTCACTAAAGTCTTCTCATTCTCTTTCACTCCCAGTAATACCTTGCGTCTTAGTGGCATTATCGCCATCTTCTGTCTTCCTGAAACCTGTTCTTTTATTGTCCTTTCTCCTCACTAAAGTCTTCACATTCTCTTTCACTCCCAGTAATACCTTGCGTCTTAGTGGCATTATCATACCATCTTCTGTCTTCCTGAAACCTGTTCTTTTATTGTCCTTTCTCCTCACTAAAGTCTTCTCATTCTCTTTCACTCCCAGTAATACCTTGCGTCTTAGTGGCATTATTGCCATCTTCTGTCTTCCTGAAACCTGTTCTTTTAATTGTACTCTCCTCACTAAAGTCTTCTCATTCTCTTTCACTCCAGTAATACCTTGCGTCTCAGTGGCATTATTGCCATCTTCTGTCTCCCTGAAACCTGTTCTTTTATTGTCCTTTCTCCTCACTAAAGTCTTCTCATTCTCTTTCACTCCCAGTAATACCTTGCGTCTTAATGGCATTAATGCCATCTTCTGTCTTCCTGAAACCTGTTCTTTTATTGTCCTTTCTCCTCACTAAAGTCTTCTCATTCTCTTTCACTCCCAGTAATACCTTGCGTCTTAGTGGCATTATTGCCATCTTCTGTCTTCCCTGAAACCTGTTCTTTTATTGTCCTTTCTCCTCACTAAAGTCTTCTCATTCTCTTTTCACTCCCAGTAATACCTTGCGTCTTAGTGGCATTATTGCCATCTTCTGTCTTCCTGAAACCTGTTCTTTTATTGTCCTTTCTCCTCACTAAAGTCTTCTCATTCTCTTTCACTCCCAGTAATACCTTGCGTCTTAGTGGCATTATTGCCATCTTCTGTCTTCCTGAAACCTGTTCTTTTATTGTCCTTTCTCCTCACTAAAGTCTTCTCATTCTCTTTCACTCCCAATAATACCTTGCGTCTTAGTGGCATTATCGCCATCTTCTGTCTTCCTGAAACCTGTTCTTTTATTGTCCTTTCTCCTCACTAAAGTCTTCTCATTCTCTTTCACTCCCAGTAATACCTTGCGTCTTAGTGGCATTATTGCCATCTTCTGTCTTCCTGAAACCTGTTCTTTTATTGTCCTTTCTCCTCACTAAAGTCTTCACATTCTCTTTCACTCCCCAGTAATACCTTGCGTCTTAGTGGCATTATCGCCATCTTCTGTCTTCCTGAAACCTGTTCTTTTATTGTCCTTTCTCCTCACTAAAGTCTTCTCATTCTCTTTCACTCCCCAGTAATACCTGCTGCACGATATAGTAGCGATGACCTGCTGCTTTCCTGTCTTCCTGAAACCTGTTCTTTTATTGTCCTTTCTCCTCACTAAAGTCTTCTCATTCTCTTTCCTCCCAGTAATACCTTGCGTCTCCAGTGGCATTATTGCCATCTTCTGTCTCCTGAGCCTGTTCTTTTATTGTCCTTTCTCCTCACTAAAGTCTTCTCATTCTCTTTCCTCCCAGTAATACCTTGCGTCTTAATGGCATTATTGCCATCTTCTGTCTTCCTGAAACCTGTTCTTTTATTGTCCTTTCTCCTCACTAAAGTCTTCTCATTCTCTTTCCACTCCCAGTAATACCTTGCGTCTTAGTGGCATTGTACCATCTTCTGTCTTCCTGAAACCTGTTCTTTTATTGTCCTTTCTCCTCACTAAAGTCTTCTCCCATTCTCTTTCACTCCCAGTAATACCTTGCGTCTTAGTGGCATTATTGCCATCTTCTGTCTTCCTGAAACCTGTTCTTTTATTGTCCTTTCTCCTCACTAAAGTCTTCTCATTCTCTTTCACTCCCAGTAATACCTTGCGTCTTAGTGGCATTATTGCCATCTTCTGTCTTCCTGAAACCTGTTCTTTTATTGTCCTTTCTCCTCACTAAAGTCTTCTCATTCTCTTTCCTCCCCCAGTAATACCTTGCGTCTTAGTGGCATTATCGCCATCTTCTGTCTTCCTGAAACCTGTTCTTTTATTGTCCTTTCTCCTCACTAAAGTCTTCTCATTCTCTTTCACTCCCAGTAATACCTTGCGTCTTAGTGGCATTATTGCCATCTTCTGTCTTCCTGAAACCTGTTCCTTTTGTGCTCCTTTCTCCTCACTAAAGTCTTCTCATTCTCTTTCACTCCCAGTAATACCTTGCGTCTTAGTGGCATTATATATCTTCTGTCTTCCTGAAACCTGTTCTTTTATTGTCCTTTCTCCTCACTAAAGTCTTCTCATTCTCTTTCACTCCCAGTAATACCTTGCGTCTTAGTGGCATTATTACCATCTTCTGTCTTCCTGAAACCTGCTATTCTGTCCTTTCTCCTCACTAAAGTCTTCTCATTCTCTTTCACTCCCAGTAATACCTTGCGTCTTGGTGGCATTATCGCCATCTTCTGTCTTCCTGAAACCTGTTCTTTTATTGTCCTTTCTCCTCTTTAAAGTCTTCTCATTCTCTTTCCTCCCAGTAATACCTTGCGTCTTAGTGGCATTATTGCCATCTTCTGTCTTCCTGAAACCTGTTCTTTTATTGTCCTTTCTCTCCTCACTAAAGTCTTCTCCGTTCTCTTTCACTCCCAGTAATACCTTGCGTCTTGGTGGCATTATTGCCATCTTCTGTCTTCCTGAAACTGTTCTTTTATTGTCCTTTCTCCTCACTAAAGTCTTCTCATTCTCTTTCCTCCCAGCAATACCTTGCGTCTTAGTGGCATTATCGCCATCTTCGCCTTCCTCAAACCTGTTCTTTTATTGTCCTTTCTCCTCACTAAAGTCTTCCCATTCTCTTTCACTCCCAGTAATACCTTGCGTCTTAGTGGCATTATCGCCATCTTCTGTCTTCCTGAAACCTGTTCTTTTATTGTCCTTTCTCCTCACTAAAGTCTTCTCATTCTCTTACTCCCAGTAATACCTTGCGTCTTAGTGGCATTATCACTTTCATCTTCTGTCTTCCTGAAACCTGTTCTTTTATTGTCCTTTCTCCTCACTAAAGTCTTCTCATTCTCTCTCACTCCCAGTAATACCTTGCGTCTTAGTGGCATTATTGCCATCTTCTGTCTTCCTGAAACTGTTCTTTTATTGTCCTTTCTCCTCACTAAAGTCTTCTCATTCTCTTTCCTCCCAGTAATACCTTGCGTCTTAGTGGCATTATTGCCATCTTCTGTCTTCCTGAAACCTGTTCTTTTATTGTCCTTTCTCTCACTAAAGTCTTCTCATTCTCTTTCACTCCCAGTAATACCTTGCGTCTTAGTGGCATTATCGCCATCTTCTGTCTTCCTGAAACCTGTTCTTTTATTGTCCTTTCTCCTCACTAAAGTCTTCTCATTCTCTTTCACTCCCAGTAATACCTTGCGTCTTAGTGGCATTATTGCCATCTTCTGTCTTCCTGAAACCTGTTCTTTTATTGTCCTTTCTCCCTCCTAAAGTCTTCTCATTCTCTTTTCCTCCCAGTAATACCTTGCGTCTTAGTGGCATTATTGCCATCTTTGTCTTCCTGGAAACCTGTTCTTTTATTGTCCTTTCTCCTCACTAAAGTCTTCTCATTCTCTTTCACTCCCAGTAATACCTTGCGTCTTAGTGGAATTATTGCCATCTTCTGTCTTCCTGAAACCTGTTCTTTTATTGTCCTTTCTCTAATTCTCTTTCACTCTCATAACCCCTTATGTTTTGGTGGCATTATTGTCTTACTTGAGGTGAAATGTAGTTTAGCATTTACTTTGATTATGGTGGTGGTTGGGACCAAGGTTAAATGAAGAATAACCTGGATGGTCTACCTCCAAGGCCAAGGTTGAATGAAGAATAATCTGGAATTGTGTGCTTCCATGGCCAAGCTTAAATTAAGAATAGTTTGTATGATGGGCCCTCAAGGCCAGCATGAAATTAACCATTAAATGTCCACTATAAAATCCAGTATTAATTATAAAAGTACAAATCTATTATTAGCTTCTATCAATAAATACACTACTGCCATACTTATTAGGTCACCCCAGTGTTAACAAAATGATGTATTTCATACTATTTTTTAGTATTTATTGCCAAGCGAATAATTGTAAGTGAAAATAGAACGGTTCTTTTGTTAATACGGCACAATAACATGTGCATCAAATGAATTTATAAATATTTAATAATTACCTATATTGCAGTTTCATCAATGAAAGAATGAAGAAAATGTAGGGTGATTCGGACGAGGTCATTTTTGCTTCCTTGCCTTGTAAAATTTTGTAAAGTAATAATAACAAAAGAACCATTCTATTTTCATTTGGCAATAAATACTAAAAATAGTATGAATCTTTTTTTTTTTTATAATCGTGTCGCCCAAAGCAAGACATTTTACTACCACTGTTGAGCAGGGGGTTCCATAGAAGGAAGGTTATGAGAACGTGTGACAGGTTACAGGGGGTGTTAGGAAGAGGGTAAGAGAAGGATGAGAATACTGATGAGAGTGGAGTGGACAAAGAAAGGAGCATCAGAGAGAGGATGCAAGTTAGT
>JBBBDQ010000884.1:275000-292500 GCA_037127315.1 Ascarosepion bandense | reverse complement strand
TCATCACTAGTGATCACGCCAAACGTCTTCGTAATTATTATTAGACTCATCCAACTCTTTTTGAATCTTCTGCACTGTCCTCAGATTGGCATCCAAACACTCTGGATTGTTCATATTGGATGTTCTGGTTTGAATACAAAACAATACAGTTTGCTGTTTTCAAGATTCTGGCAAAGTGAATTATGTCATGCTCTTTTTCTCACAGATGGAGCCCAACTGACCCTACTATATCGTGCAATCAACAAAATAAAAAATAATGCATATTGTGACAAGAATATCCATGGCAACCAAGAAAAAGAGTCTTAAAAGCGCTCATATCCATGGCAATAACAACAACAAAAAAAAAAATTAGAAGAAAAAAAGCTCTATAAAAATGAAGAAAATGGATTGTAACTAACGGACAGAAAGATAAGTAAAAATAATCTTTTGTAGAATATTGTTTTCTACATTAAAATAACTTTATTCTTTATGTGAACATTAATTCACTTGAACAGTGAATGTAAAAATATTTAATTGTATTCCGTAACATCTCAAAGAAAAACTATCTTCACTCTTAAATATATTTCAATTTCACTCAAGTTACAAATTAAATTGTTTTTTGTTACGATCATCTTATCTTAGTCAATTGTTTGGAAAAATCGCTGCTACCTTTATTTTGCTGTTTTCTTTCTGTTAAGTAAATTTTTGTCTGAATCCATGTTTATACCCGAACCACATCCCTGATCCAATCTGGGTATAGATTATCCGACGTAAATATAAATTTTTTATGACACAGCAGCGGAGGCATCAGAAAGAATTTGCGTACACATCGAAGCTTCACTCTGCTCGTGACATATGCAAAATTAAAAATATAAAATGGTGAAAAATGTATCCATCGCATCACGTATATCTAAATCTAAACTTATTTATAAATGGAACTTTGTGTGTGTGTGTCTGTTACCTATAGACTCTGAAACGGCTGAACCGATTTTCTTGAAAATTTACACAGTTGTACTATAAGTGTCTGCGAGTGTTCTTAGCTAGGTTTTGTGTTGAGATACCCCCGATAAATATCAAAAATCGATAATCGAAAAAATCGGGTTATAAAAGTAGTGGTCCGATTTTAATCAAATTTGATACACTCATAGACAAAGACATAAGAAACGATATTCAGAAGTTTGAAGGTTGCAGTTCTTACAATAGTGCAGAAAATCAATAATTTTATATATATATATATATATATATATATATATATATATATATATATATATATATATAAAAGGCAAGATGTGTGTCTATTTATCTGTCTGTATGTCCTTTATACAAATCCACAATTTTTATCCGATTCTCACCAAATTTCAACATTTGACTTACATCCATTCATTTTTCTTTCAGTCTACGGTTTCGCTTTAATTCGAAACAACTATGGCTTTTTAATCTTTCATGCCAACGTCCAAAGAGTCTGAGCTCCAGGAACATGGATTAGTTTTAAAGCTTTCATGACACCCGAGCAACGCCGTGCTTATACTGCTAGTAATATATATAAAAATGAACAGACCTAAAATTCTAAATAATCTATCTCTGTATCAATAATAACTTTTTTTTTAACAAAAATGAATCATTCTGCATTAATGATAATTTTTTTTTTGCATTAATAATAATTTATTTTTCTTTCTACACTTTAAATGCACAAAAGATGTGCGTTGTGGTGCATTGGATATCGGCTCGGAACGAGAAATCGGAGAGCCGAGTTCGAATTCATTGCATTCACTTACGCGCAAATACCCTTGGGAAAGGTATTAATCCGTCTATTCCTTCCAGTTATGGGTTAAATAACAGGACAGATTGGGTTCTATAGCCTTGGTCGGCAACCAGTCTAACGCATAAAGCAATGGCCACCTACTGCGGGATAATCTTCTGCCCAGTCAGTCATGTCTGTTTCGAGACATGATCGCCCAAGCGTGTATCACGTATGGCACTTAACTGACTGTTTCTTCTCTACCAACCAAGGTTTGATTCAACCCGTGCCATGGTTTTCAGGCACTTTCCAATGTGGTGCACGCTGAGATAGCCGCCTCCAGAGAGATATCAAGAAGTCACCTAATCAACCCTGGTGAGATTCAAACCTGGGCTTCATAGTCAGAAAGCAAAAGTTCTAACCACTCAGCCATGTACATTTTTTATATATATATATATATATATATATATATATATATACTTGTGATATTACAACTTACATAAATAACTGGTCCTCCACAGCTTTCTTTTGTCCCTCTCAGCGATATTTGCTCCTTTATAACTTATCATGGTAATTTACATAAATAAATAGTGTAGATATGAATTTTATACCTTTTTCAGGTTGTGCCTACTTAATGTCAGTTACAGGATGTGTGTGGTGGTGCAGTGGATATCGGCTTGGAACGAGAAATCGGAGAGCCGAGTTCGAGAGCTAGTTGAATTCATTGCATTCACTTACACGCAAATACCCTTGGGAAAGGTATTAATCCGTCTCTGCCTTCCAGTTATGGGTTAAATAACAGGACAGATTGGGTTCTATAGCCTTGGTCGGCAACCAGTCTATCGCAGAAAGTAATGGCAACCTACTGCGGGATAAACTTCTGCCCAGTCAGTCATGTCTCTTTGGAGACATGATCGCCCAAGCCTGTATCACGTATGGCACTTAACTGATTGACTGACTACTTAATGTAATTGTTAACAATTCAGAGTTTTTCTCAATCTTTTGCCATGTTTTTAATTTTAATTTTTTTTCCTTCCTTCCATCAAAATTCATTTCGGATGAAGATAAAATATTTTCACATTTCCAAAAAGGAAGGCTGAAACTCATAGTTGAACAGATTTCAGCAGTTTTCTTGAATCAGTAATGATTGACAATTTTCAGATTATGAAAAGCTAAGCTTCTGGAAATTCGATTAAAACTTTGCTACTTGACATCTAAATCACATAATAATTCTGCTTGTTCCTCCCTTAGTTCCTCTGTCCGTTACGCCACTGAAGAAAGACAACACACTTACTCTCTACACGAGCTTTTCCTTCCCCTCTATCTTTTTATAAATGCTGCTCTCCTCAGCCTTTCTCTCACCTTTGCCAAACGGAAGGGCAGTAAAGAATGAGAGAGTAGAAGGATAGAGCCTATAGCATTACTGTATCAGTAGCAGCTTAAACTGGTGGTTGTAGCAGTAATTGTGTGTGTGTGTGTATACTGTACAATGTAGTAAAAATAGGTAGGTTTGTTGTCGTATCCCGCAACCTAATAAAATTTCCGGCCTCTACATCCTTGGCCATTACTCAGTTGGTCTTTTCTGTTTACAATAGACACAGGATCCATGATTTTTCAGTAAAAAAAAAAAACAAAAAAAAAAAACATTTTCTTTCAAAATCTTTCACAAAATAGCGTACAGTATTTTGGTCCTGGTTTGTGCATACACTGCTTAATATAAGATTACAGTAAAGTAGCTTCTATGGACATTACTTTTACAGATACTTTAATAAAATTACACTGTTATCGTTATTTTATTATCCAATACCTTTATGTTTGAAGATGTTACTATCATTTGTAGTATGACAAAGTAAAATTTTTCCAAGAAATCATAATTATCCTTCTGTAGAAATCCCACAGGTTCTGCTAGTAAATGATAATTTCTATCGGTCAAATTATATGGGAAGATGAAACAAAAATCGGTTCTAAATAAACATTTAAACTTAATTTTGACACTTGAAATTTTTATTAAAACAAATTACTTTATCAAATTCTTAATGTTTTAGAAAAAAAAAATAAAGAATTACTGCAACTAATATTGGGATCATGTCTGGTGGTTTTTAAAATGTTGATTTTAGTACATCTTTTAGTTAGATTCTTACTGGTTGCCTCATTACTGCCGGCCTTATGCCAGTTAACTAATAAGTAATTTCAAATGAGCCGGTACCAATAACAAATACATCTGTGGAGGAAGTAGACAAAATCGTAGATTAACCTGAAAAGCACCTGAAAGTATAAATTAAATTGATAAGTGAAAGACAAATCTATTTAATTTAGTTTTTCTCACCTGAATGTTACTTAGATTGAGATAGGAACATTTTTTTTTAAACTTCACTTGTATACAATGGAGAAATAGGTTATTTTAGAAAACATGATATTAGATACAATGTACCTTATTGTATTTCAGAGGAACAAAAATGTTGCTTTTATTTATTGATTACTCCCTGGTGCTTATATTAACCCTCTAGGGCCATTCGTATCATATTTGATACAGTATTTCCCTATAAGGAAACATTTGGTATTCATTGACTGAGCAGTCAATACTGCTTTCATTTGAAATTTATAAAATATTTCTCTTAAAAAATTTTTCAGGAAAATATTTCTTTCAAGGCTTGTTTTCATACTGTATCAAATGATACGAATGGCCCTAGAGGGTTAAACTTTATTTTATCATAAACACCAAAACTAAATATATTAAGTAATAACAAGTTCAGTCTCACTTTGAAAGTAGAATATTTTTCCCTCTTGGGTTGTTTGCTAATAAAACTTTAGATACCCAGATTATTAGCTGTCTGTGCTGCACAAATTAGGAAGACACACTCGCTGGTATCTTTTTAAACGAAACAATAAAATAAAAACAACACAAAACAATTTCAAATATTGTCATTATTCTTCACTCACATTGTAAATAAGCCATAGATACAGATATGGCATTTAGTTGGGTATTGTTAATACAATTTTGAATATATTGTTGCTTGCCTAAATTTCATCCTCGGGGAAGGGGAGGGGGATGAGAGGTCTGGCAGAAAGTTGACAGAGGAAAGAAAATATAAAAAATTAGATTTTTTTTTTTTTTTCCATTTCCTTATCTACTTTCCCCCAGGTTCTCATTCTCCAAAGATTAAATTCAGAGAACAAAAATAAGCTGAAAAATATTTTTCATTTTGATTTCTCAATAAATGTTAATCTGTCCATAAATAATTTCACATGTAATATAGATGTATAATACAACTTGGTCCAGGATATATGCTTGTAGGTAACCAATATTAGATTAGCAAAGGTAAGTGAAATAGTTTATTTATACTGAATGAATTCTTTGTTGAAGCAGATATATTAAAATATACATTCCATTTTCTTTATTAAACTAATTTTGATTATCTACAAGTATATTTCTTGGATTAGATTTAATACATTTGTTTTCAAATAAACCAATATTTACATCACCCAATATTTAGATATAGCATGAAACATATGTAATGAAATATATAACCACACATTAAATAGTTTTCTATATGTAATTAAATATATTTACCAATACTTTCATCGTTTTTAAAGGAGAAAAAAAAGTCTTGCTTGCCTGCACTTTTATTTTCCTAAATAACACACACACAAAAAAAAAAAAAAAAAAAAAAAAACAGCCAATTCATCAAGAAAATTTTCTTCACTCCCCATCCCCAGGAAACAAAAAAAAAAACAAATCAAGTCAATTAGGTTTAACAGTAAACTGTTCATCTCTTTGGTGACACCAAGGACAAGTCTCAAATAAAATGAATATTGTTTAGAATAAATGAAAAACTAATATAGTTTTATGGGATGGAGGGGGAGGGAGTAAATTTTTTTTATCTGTCCAAAATGAAGGAGGTGTCAGAGGTCACCACAAGTGGTAAAAGCAGTTGTTGCTAAAAGATTTATAAAGCAAATGACAAAATGAGGAGGAAGGCAAAGGTTTGGTGATAAATTTTTTTTTTTTATTTGTTGTTAGGAATATAGCAACTGACATTGGCTGTCCAAGAAGCACAGGCAAGCCTTAGCTTTTTAAAGTGAGTGGGGATATTTTTATATAACATAGAAAATAAAAATGTAACATTTTGAAGGATTATGCTTATTTTGACCCGAGTACATTATGTGCATATTTTAGAGATAGTCAATATTCTACAATTTTAAATCTTCAGACATTTTGTGATATAGTAACACTCATATGAGTGCACCATCTGTTTCTGAGCATTAGACAAAGATGTATACTATAAATAAGTTCTATGTAGTTAATATTTCAGCCCAAGAAGACGTACTCTTTTGTACAATTAAAGCTTTTGGGGATGAGGTTGAATCATAGATGGTAATTTCAGAGAATTGTTGAGCACGTTAAACATGATACAGCAGTCATGCTTTGACAAATGTACACCATTCACAGCACAGATCAAAACAACTAAAGGAAATATTTACTTGCAGAAGAACTATGGGCAAATGTACTTTTGGTCAGACTTCCTCTTTTAGCACATCATTGTCATGCAACCAATGATATTGCAAGAGGGTGACTTGAGTCACTGAACATTCTGTAGTATCCAGTGATAATTTCTGTTCTGCTGCCATTCCTGGAACATACATCATTTTAGCAGAATAATGCTTGCATACATGATGCATGTCAACCTATTCTGTAAGATGTTTAACAACTTCCTTGGCCAACAGGATTGCTAGACCCGTTTTGCCATTGAATATATATGAAATGATGGTCAACTCAATACAGTACAAACTGCAATAGAGCTATGGCAACCAGGGAAAGAGGGGGGGGAATAATAGTTTGTAATATAATAGTAGATACAGTATAGCAGATCTGAGTACTGTTGAGATGCCCACACTTTTTTAACCTATGCATGTCAATCTTAAATAAACTGAAATACATATTCAGGAGGGTGTAATTTTATTTTCCATCAGTGTCAGTGTGTATATATATATATATATATTTGGGGGTGGGGGAAACATCGTTATTGTACAAAATCTTACTCTTGTAGTACTAACCATGACAAATGTTTTTTTGTTTTTTTTTTTAAATGCCTTGAATAATTTATCTGTCTAAGCATTTACATTAAACTTTTGAAATGTCTCAGGTATATGATTTTATGTCTGCATATAAGATCTAAAGCAATTATTATTGTAGAATTATTGAAAATATTTTATTTTTAAATGTAATTATTATTTATTAGTCATGTTTTAAAGCCTTGAAAATGAGGCTGACATTTTTAAACAATAGTGAAAGAAAGTATTGGATTTAAAAAAAACTAATTAAAAAAAAAAAAAAAAGAAATGTACAGGTGTCCTACCTCTTTACTGCTATGTTAAAATCTGATAAAAAAGTTAATGGCCAATGGTAATTTAATTTTGACTGTGAATATATGAATTGCTATACAAAAAATGAATCTTTCAAATCAGCTTTGGAAATAGAATGTTTCTTCTTCCTCAAAACTACAAAAACTTTTTTTTTTTTTAAATGGCAGCATCTTTTATGCAGCAAAAATAATCATTTTCAGTTCTCAATTTTTTTAAAAAACTATCTGAATATGTATTTGTTTTTTTTAAGTTGATTTAGTTATTACAATGTGTAAGTAAATTATAATCCATGTCCTTTTTTTCCTTTTCAATATACAATTAGGTATACATTTATTTAAATTTCATAAACGAGCATGCAAAACGTTTGTTGCCATTCATTTTAAAATAAAGAATATGGTTTGGTTTGAGTTTAACGACTCATCAACCATTATGGTCATTTAAGGGTCAGCTTTTGTATTTTGGGATCACATTTGTTTTGAAGTTGTTATACACATTAGATTGCACACAGTTTTATTTTAATAAAATTTTATTGTATAGTCCTATTCTCTTTAAATATGCCATTAAATGGTCTATTTTGGTGTGTTCAAATAGTTCTTTTATTGTTTTTGTATTGTAATACTTTTTCCGTATAGATGAAAAGTCAGCGCAGTCCATCATGAAGGAATAATATGCAAGATATATTTTGAGACAGTCAGTCAATTAAGTGCCATACATGAAACACGCTTGAGCGATCATGTCTCGACAGAGACATGACTGACTGGGCAGAAGATTATCCCGCAGTAGGTGGCCATTGCTTTCTGCAGTAGACAGGTTGCCGACCAAGGCTATAGAACCCAATCTGTCCTGTTATTTAAGCCATAACTGGAAGGAATAGATGGATTAATACCTTTCCCAAAGGTATTTGCGCGTAAGTGAATGCAATGAATTCGGCTGGAATTTCTCGTTCCAAGCCGATATCCAATGCACCACAACGCACATCCTTTGAGACAGTAGGTAGTTAAAAAACAAGAAATGAATAACCATTAACTTTTAGGAGAAAATATTGGTAATGATAATAACTGTTTTTGTTTTTCCTAAGCTAAAAAGAAAACATTTATAATATCAAGATTTCAGTTTGTTTTAGCAGAAAAGTAAAGGAAAGAAAATAAAAACCTTAACCAAGCAGTGTAGAGTGGCAGTAGTGCTTCAGCAAAGAATAAGGAATTATTTTTAGATATTAATATTATATATCAATTCTTAATTTTTTAGTTCTCAGCTGAAGCAAAGAATTCTTCATAATAATTATGCTAATAAAAAACTGTCATGTCAATCAAATGAAAATGTGACTGATATTCATTAACTGGATTGGAACCGCAGAAGAATCCCAGTAAAACAAGGCTGTATGATTTAGAACTAAACAATTATAGTAAATTTAGAAAGCCCAAAAAAGTCAATGTTTAAATGTTAGCATATTGTAAAAATATTTACTAACAATTCTTGCATTTCAATACCAAAGACACCAAACTGGTAATATCCAAAATTGGTTTGTATAAGTCAAACACTGTAAGAAAAATGTTTGATTTGTCTCATATTTATCATCCTATTGCGAACATTTGTTGAATTTCTTAGAAAATATCTGTTCTTGCTTATAATGCCTGTTGTGTTGACAAATGCAAAGATAGCAAAATAAGGATTAAAAACAATGTTCTGATAAGTAATAGTCAATGATTGTTTATAAAAAAATTAACCAGATTGTTATTCATTAATACAGATCAGTTGAAATGTCAAAGTTTAAAAAAAAAAAGTGCTCTACTCCTCCCAACTACAATATAGTAACATTTAAACATTGTTCACTTTTTTAAACATTTTAATAAACTCTGAATAGATAATTCTAGAAAAAATGGTGAGGATTTAAAACCTATATCAAAAGTATTATTGAATAAAAGTGATCATCAGGAAGTCTTAAAAGATTCAACGATCTTTGAACATGTGCAAACTACATCTCCATAAGGTTTACAGGCATTCAAATTATTATGTTGTTCACAATGAAAACAACATAACAATTAGTCATAGTTTAAGTTCCCCATTTTTAATTTTTATTTTTAGCACAGTTAATGACAGACTACCAACCAATGTTCTAGAACAGGGCAAAAAATAAATTAATTTAAAAAAAAGTGCATGACTATTAATGTTTTGTGATCAAAGAATTTTACAGGGGGGGGGGTATGTATTCAGGTAATATAGATAATTTCTATTGTTTGTTTTTTCTCCCAAGTATAGACCTTGTAACAGAAAAGTATATAATTTCAGTATGAGCATTGGGATATTTTTCCTTTTTGATTAGCTTATTTATAATTTTTGTATTTATCCTATAAGATTTGATTTATTTACTTAAAAAAAAATTTGATCAAGTTTGAAATTTTTAAATTTCACTATTCCATGAATAATTTGATCTAGAATCTTCACCTATACTGTTTTTATTACAATGATTCAGCCAATTGGTTCTTTAGAAGTATTTCCCATTATTTTTAACCTTCTAAAGAGAAACCATTTATTTGCTTAAAAATCCCAGAATATAAATTGTATGTTTGCTCATACACAAACAAGTTTTAATGAACCTGGTGTTAGGTGGGTATGGAAAGAAAATGTTCTCATTCAGGTTTGAAAAGAAAAGAAGAAAAAAAAAAAAAAATGGTGGGAGCTGAAAAACACTAAAAGAATACTGACTACCATTAAAATATTTCAAGCCTTAGTTTGTAATCTTTTTTTCATATTTTAATTAGCTTTCAACAGTATGAAAGTATCCTGATAATTGAATTAGGGCTTGGAAACAAAGTCAGAAATTATTTCTTGCTATAACATTACTGACAATAATGATAAATACTTTGGCAAAGTGAAGAAAAAAAAGACACTTAAAATAAATACAATTAAGAATGGTATTTAATTGTGAATGTAATTAAAGTGGTAAATGTTCGTTTTAGGTATCGACGGCTTTTCCCGCTCTTCAAATTTATCCAAAATAGCATTATTTCTGTGCAAACGTATATGCTGAACTCAAATCAACAATTAGTTATTGAAGAAATTTACCTTTTTTGCTTTGAAAGTCCATAAAAAAAAAACCCAACTATATCTCACACTTTTTCTCTCCCGTAAGTCTCACGAAGTCATGTAATTAACTGCAGAATGACGTTCTATGTCATTTTTTGTCGAATTTTGGCTGATTTTCTTCCTTTACTGAAACTTCCGGCGATACAATAGCGCATTACTTTAATTTCCTGAAGTACATCGCCAGAAGTATCAGTAAATGAAGAAAAATCGACAAAACATTTGCCAAAATTCGTTCAAATGCACAGTTCGTCATTCTGCGGTTAATTACATGACTTCGTGCGAGTTACGGGAGAGAAAAAGTGCGAGATATAGTTCGTTTTTTTTAATGGACATTTAGATAAAAAAAAGATAAGTTTCTTCAATAACTAACACTTGATTTGAGTTCAGCATATACACTTGCACAGAGATAATGCTATTTTGGATAAATTTGAAAGGGAAAAGCGCCGGGACTTACAACAAAAATTTACCATTGAAGTAAGCTCTACATATAAGTAGAGAGGAGATCATAAAAAGAAGCATAAAACTTGTATATTTCTATTAAATCAGGCCATACAGTATTAATGTGTATTTTTATATATTAAATAACTACTTTACCAATACTGTCTTAGCAAATAAATTTAAATTCTGAATTAGTAATTTATGATTTTTATTTTCTGCTTTTTTTTTTTTTTTTTTTAAAGTATAACCTACAAAGAAACTAAAATAAAACAAATTAAATACATTAGCAGCCTGATGCCCCTAATATTTCATTAGTAACACAAAACATATTTGGTTTTTATTTTATAGAATAGAATCTTGTAATCATGGGAGAAGGTTAAATGTAAAAATAGAAATTTGGAAGATTATCTTGTTTTACAATTTTAACCTCTTATGAAAAAAAAAAACTTCTGAAAAAAAAAGTAATAAGTAAGAAACTAATTGTAATCTGAAAAAAAATAAAGCTTACAGTTAAAATGACTAAATTTGTTTCACAGGTTTTAAATAATTATAGAGAAGGGAATTAACTCATTCAGCTTTTACAACAAATAGTTCTCCAGTTTCATGGTTGCTCTTCATACATGTCTAGGCTAAAGTAGCTGATAAAACATTTCTAAATTCTGTAGCCAAATGTTAGATTAAATTATTTAACCCTTTGTTGCATATTGGTTACAATTATAACCAATATGCAACAAAGGGTTATTTCCAACACTGAAGAATGAAAAATTAATCATTTTTGTTGTATCTTTTTCATCTAATACAGAGGCTCGGGCAATAAAAAAAAAAAAAAAAAAAAAAAGCAGCAACACTACTATTAACTGACGCTACAGATATCAAAATCATCTATATACTACTTCAAGAAAAGAACTTAAGTTTTTCATGATTGAAGATTTATTTTCATTGACTGTCAATATTTTTCGTCCATGTTAGTCAAGTGATATAAAGAGAAAATATGAACTGTTTTAGGAAAAGCAACAAGTTTATTGCCATAAATGTTACCAACAAATGTTGATATTTTTGAAGAACAAACTAAAAACATACAAGTGCGAATTTCAAGTGGTGGTGGGCAGGAGAGGAAGAAAGAGTCTAATCTAATTCTTATAGATTTACTTGTTCATTTTCTATTACAAAGTCACTTATTTGTGTAACTCACTGATCCTTATTTATAAAATCTGGTTATTATCCCCCATTGTTTTAAAGATTTATTTTTCTAAAGTCTCAGGATTCATAAATACAATATGGAAAAAAAAAAACTAAAAAAAAAAAAAACAGCTTGCTAAAATTAAACAACATGTTCCTGAAGAGAGAAATCCTTGGTACATTTTGGAAATATTAGCAAAATGACAAGGTTTTCACACAATATATTAGAAAAACCTTTTGCTATTTTTGATTAGTTTTAGTGATACACTTTTGGTGAGATAGTTGTGGGGGGGGGGGTAGATTTTCTATTGTAAAACTAAAACAGCCAAGTTGCAGACATTTGGTACTCTGTTTTTACATGAGCCATATGTCAGTAAACCCCAAGGTCCGGATCTAACTTGCGTTTCTGACATATATACACACATATCAGAAAACAGAACTCTCCAGAAACTGTCAGCTATATTATGCATGCATATAAGAGACAGACTGGATGTCCTGCACAACTGATTAATTTTGCGAGAGGGAACACAAGGGGAGAATGAGATTTGTTTTTAAAATTTAGTTGGAGAGAAAACGAAGAAAAGTATAAGAGAATTTAGGATTAAAACATTTTTTAAAAATAATAATTGAAATCATTTAACAAAGGTTTGTACATGTGCTGCAAGTTCTAAATCACACAGCTTTACTTTTAGTTTTGATGATAGATATGTAAAAACACTTTTCTGTTGTAAGTACCAATAGTAAACTTATAATGATTCTATACTGTCTAATTGGTCATCAATTAAACCAATACAGTATATTTTCAGTTTAATAACCTTATCAACTGCAACAAAATTTTAAAGTCATTCCACCACCCATATGGCTTTG
Source organism: Ascarosepion bandense (assembly GCA_037127315.1). NCBI lineage: Eukaryota > Metazoa > Mollusca > Cephalopoda > Sepiida > Sepiidae > Ascarosepion > Ascarosepion bandense. The sequence continues at coordinate 279,848 of JBBBDQ010000884.1, read as the reverse complement.
TCACATTTTACGATACAGTTTTGGTCTAAAGCCTGCCTGTACTTTACTTTTTAGGGTTGAAGAAATCAATATCATAGGAAGAAGGAAAAAAAAGGAAACGAAAAGGTGGGAAGGTTGTAGAAAAGTTTGGATGCCTTCATAGGGAAAGCAGCAAACAGAGGCAGTTTCAAAAATTATCTTTTATTTACAGAAATATACAAATATATTCACGATATCAAGATTTTTGGTCTGACCTTAATTCACAAAAAAATATTAATAAGAATTGTAATAAAGACATGTTTTTTTTTCTTTCTTTTAAAGAAATGAAAATTAAAAACAAACCAACAACAAAAGTAGGGATTTTAAAAAATTGAAATAAATGGGTGAGTGGGGCAGGGATAAAAAAAACCAAAAAATAAAACAAACAAATGAAGGACAAAAAAAAACAAAAACAAAAAAAAAAACCAAAAAAAAAAAAACCCATAAAAACACACCTGAAAGACAAGATCTCCAAGCCTGTAAGAGTCAATCAAGACCTTTTAATGTGTGTGTGTGTGTGTATATATATATATATATATATATATATAAATACACACACATACATACATACATGGGTGTTATATATCCAGCAAGAGAAAGAGAAATATCTTTATGGGGGAGGATAAGGGGAATGTAACCATAAAAGGTCAGTAAGTTTAAATTTCTTTTTTTTTTTTATTTCAAAAACCTTTCCCAAAATTCATTATTTATATGACTATGTCTTTTTTAAATTTTTTTTTTTTTATATTTAGCAAATTCTAAAAAATGCCTGAATGAAATCCTGAGGCCAAATAAATATTTGAGAATAATAAAATGAAAAGCTCTGATTAAAAAAAAAAAAAAAAAAAAGAAATAGGTAGGTAAATGGGGTGGGGATAAGAATAAATAAATGGAGGATGGGGTGAAAAGAAACATTTCAAAGTGGCAATAGTATAGCAGTGTTCCCATATAATATTCCATTCTGTATGAAATACTGAAGGTGGCAGCAAGTGTCACACTTGGAAAATAACAATGTTAGTATAGATCTAGATAAGAGAATATTGAAGTGCACCATCATACACACTAACTTGACTAGAAAAAAAGTCACAAAAATGCTGGATAATAACAAAAAAAGAAAGAAAGGAAACCTCAATCATATTATTTTGAAAAGAAAAAAAAAACAAAAAAAAACAGGTGAAATAATCAAAGAGTTGGTTAAGAGACATGCAATAGGTGGATGGTTCAGGAATGTACCCATTTACATGGGTGGGGAACATGCCAGGGACATTCTGGGTTTGAAGCCATTTCTTTTTGTTTTCTATGTCTCCGGGGGTTGGAGGGGAGAATGCTTTTCTGACAGAAGGCCATGAAAAAGGTCAGCAACATATGAGGTAATGTACATTTATCACCCTAGAGTCACCACAAGATGAGACAGTTCCCTGTTCTTTGGAAGCATCAACATGAATTTACTCCTCCCTCCTAAGTGGGGGAAGAAAGGGGTGGAGGAAAAGCAAAATAAAATTCTCTGCTTTGTAGTCTATTAAGCATGTGGGAAGAAGAATAGATTTCCTGAACAAAAAATGTGTAACAAGTAAATATAGCCCAGTTTGAGTTTGTCAAAATTGAAAGAGAAAAAAAAATTTCGATTTTATTCCAGCAATCATGGTACAGTACAGCAAATTACTTTTTAGGTTTTTTTTCTGTTCATTCTTTCTTTCATACATACACACACAGAAGAAACTTGTTAAAAAGTTTTTCTTTTTCCTTCCTTCCATTAAAATATGACAACAAAATTTGAAACTGATTCTATAAAAATCATAAATGTATTAAAATACAATCGACAGAGAAGTGAAAGTAAGTTGTTCGAAGATTACTAGATTGTTGATTTTGAATAACAAATAATGATTAAAAAGAAAAAATAGCCAATAAAAAGAATACAATTGTTGTCAATCTACAAAAAGATTTAACTATTAAAACAAGAAATACATGAATTTAATAAGATTAATGCCTGGCTTCCAGCCATTAGCTGCCACAAATCAAAGCTCCAAGTCCAACTTGATAACTTCAGGTTAGAAAAGGAAACTTTTTGAATTATAAAATGAATAGGAAGAGAACAGCCATAACACAGAAACTAACAAGATATTGTATATGTGTATGTGAGAGAGAGGGTGTGTGGGTGGGTGTGTGTTTATCTCCTTAAATTGGTGGGCTAGAAAAGCATTAAAAAGTCCTGTGTTTAGTAAGAGGAAAATTATACAGCTAAAAAGAATTCAAATTTCTCAGGAGTGAGTGAGATAATTCACTGGGGGCAGGTGAATATTTAGTAATGAAAACACTTCATGGTAGATTTACTAAACTAAATGAATGAGGACAATGGAAGTGATGTCAGTCAATTCCTTTTCAGATTGTCCAAATGAGGCATTGCTCCCTGAGTAAAATAACAGAACAGAAAAATAGGACCAAAAACAGCAGCAGCAGCAGAAAAAAAGTTGATGAAACCTTTCAAAATAGAATTTTTATGAAAGTTAAAATAAAAAAAAAAAAATTCTAGTCATGAAGAAATAAAAGTGATTATTGTTTTAAGAAAATTAAAAGTTAATATTTAAAGCATTTTCATTTACCTATTCTTCTTCTCTCATCAAAACTTCCAAGGATATATATTTTAATTAAATTTAGAAGGAGATGTATTATCATTTTGAGTTTAAACAATAGAACAAGGTATCTTTAGGGACAGTGTTGCCTTAAGAGGTGAAAATGGAAGATGTACATTCATACACTGTATAATTAGTGGCCATCAGTAGGACAAGCACAGTCAGGAAGACTGAGGGTGACAGTTGAAACAGTAATAGCACAACCATCACTTTCCTTTCTCCCTCACCTTAATAAAAAAAAAAAAAAAAAAATAATAATAATAATAATTCAATGGATAAAATTTATGCGACTGAATCATCACAACTGCTGTAAAGTGCAATACAATCCATGTCCCTGTGTGAGTGTTTAGTTATATAACAATTTTTTATATTAAAAGGCCTAAAATTCCAGAATGTACCATCCACCATAGAAAGTCTCTCTTTAGCAAACCAACTGACAGCTCTGACAGAGAGAGAATAAAAAAATCATAAGGATTAACGTATAGTAAAAATCAAAATGAAAAATAAGCCATCACCAGAGCTACCAGAGGCTAACAAATGATGAAATTATAGGGCATCAAGGACATCAAGTGATAGTGTATGAGATCAAAAACTAAGAGTGAAAAGACATTAAATAGTGGATTATACTTGAAAAAGTCCATCATCTCTCTATAGAATAATAATATATAATGATCATCATCATAATAGATAAGGTTCCGCAACAGTGGAACACACAGAGAGGAGCATAGAGGAGGAAGAGCAGGAAACAAATGAAAAAATTAGTGTGAAAAATCAGAAAATGCAAAAACGTTCATTCAAAGCTCTACATGGATACTGAAAACTATGTTGCAATAGTTAATAATATATGCAGTAGTTGTTGAGATACTGTGGCAAGAGGACAGAGGCACCACGTTAGTTGGGGATGATGGCAGGGAATAGACTCACATTGTTGACGGCTGGGAATTTATTATTATTTAGACAACAAAAGAATTAAAAAAAAAACTAAAAGAAAAAAAAAGGAAAAAAAAAAAAAAAGAAAACTGGCAACAAGGATCAATTCTTGAAGCTCATTCTGCAAGGATGGAACCAGCCTAATAATTCACAAGGACAGAGCCAGATTCTGGGACATAAAATCTTATTAGAAAGAAATAAATGCTTCTACCAATGTATTTTGTTTTCTCACAAGTCTTCTTTCTTTCACTCACAGCCAAATAGAAAGAATCAGTATATAGATTTTTTTTTTATATAAGCTTTTTTTTTATTATTACCATCGTCTCCCCCACCCCCCAATCGTATTCACTTTTATTTGTATTATTTATATTTTTTTGTTTTATTTTAAAAATTTTCTTTCAAAATAAGGTTTAAAAAAAATTCAAGCCTGTATACTCTCCAGTTCATTTCATGAGAAATAAAGTAAAAAGTAAAAAAGTTCACTCAATGTTTTGCGGTAAGAGTGTAGAAGTGAATCAGAGTCCCTGCAGTATGACTTATTTTGCATCACAGCAAGTAAATAAAAGGTGTGTGTATGTGTGCAGCCACATATAAAAGTTTATCTGTAGCTGATCAGATTTCTTCAAAGAAGCAGAGTCCTAGTCAAGACAAAAAAAAAAAAACAGCTAATGACAGTTAACTTGTTACAAATCACACACTTGGCCCTACACAGTGGCAACACACTGTCATCATTTCAGAAAATAGCCAACCTGACAAAGTGGTTTACTCAACATTGACAATATATTATTAGAATATACAACTCAATAAAAAAAAAAATACATTGCAAGCAAAAATAAAAAATATTCTGGTCAAGCAAATTTAAAAAATTAAAATGAAAACCAGATGAATGAATAAAAAGGTAAACACAAAACAGAAAAGGAATATTGGTTTCCTTTTTATCTTTAAAAAAAAAAAAAAAGAAAGAAAGATGTGAGAACAATATAAAATGAATGTTCACTTATCAAAATTTTAAATGGTTGATTGTAGAATTGGTTGTAAATCTGTTATATATGCAAAACACAGCAAATGAACTTGAGTGTGTTGTTCAATAAAGGAGGAAATTTGTATGAGGGCAGGTAATCTCCCCTAAACATGTTGCATCTGTCCTTTGGTTCAGTAGCTATCATATACAAATGTATTTACAATACACACAACATACACAAATCTTAGAGTAAAGAGAAAATCCATCCATTTATATTAAATTTAGACTTGGACTGAGAGATGTGTGCAT
>JBBBDQ010000884.1:185000-272500 GCA_037127315.1 Ascarosepion bandense | reverse complement strand
TGTCTTTTGTATAATTTGGGAGCTTTAAGTCCCTGCACACACATTACTGATAGACGAATTTACTCACTTTTGAAATTTTTGAAGGCAACTCAATGGCAGATTGTTTATTTTTATACATATAAGTTTGCATGCATATATGTGTATGTGCGTATATATATATATATAGTGTGTGTATATGTGCACATACACAATGTGTAAATAAATATATATATATACATGCACACACATATGCATACACATCTATATATGTATATATACTTGCATACAAACGATCAAATGAATTATTTGCATGTTTGACTATAAATGTATACATACATTTATAAATGTTTATTTACATTCAAGATTTGCTTGAATGTAAAAAGATCAAAAGTTAGTTTGTCTATTTTTAAAGATATAAGGAAGAAAAAATAAAATAAATACTAGAATATATCTTAATTAAAAATTATTTTGATGAGAATGAATTTCTATTTCACCAAAATGCTTACAAATGCATTTTACCAGAATAAAGTAGCAACTATATAGAAGCAGTAATTTATGTTAAAAATAAAAGGTTAAAAATCAGTAATCCCTGGCCCATACTGTGTCACAACCTCTTACAAATAAATATTGCTATTCAAGCAGAATTAAAATGTTGGATTAAACATTTAGAAATAAGATATAAAAGCCTAAAAAAAAAAAAAAAAAAAAAAAAAAAAAAAAAAAAAAAAAAAAAAAAAAGAAAAGGCTTCAGAAAAATACCATGAAAAGAATATTAATATTTTGTTTGTCTGAGCTACAGATTAATATAAAATATGGAAGGAGAAAAATATGTCTGTTTATGATAGCACCTCAAATCTAGCTTAGGGCATGAAGAAATAACAAGAGAGAGACAAAAAGTGGTGGGAGGAGAACTACTTTGTGTGTGTGTTATATATATATATATATATATATATATATAATACCCAGTTTAAAATTATTAAGTGTAATTGTAAATCTGCACACACATTTTTTTGTTTATACAAAGTAGTTGAAAAAGGGATAACAACAGTTTGATATTATACCAATAACAGTTGTACTCAAAGTAAGGAAAATAGAGAAAGAAGAAAGAGAGGCCAAAGTAGAGAGAAAGAGAGAGGGACACCAGCTTTTACTTTTTTTTTTTTTTTTTCCACTCCTCCCCCAATCAGTCAGTATGCCAGTCAGATATTTTGTTTATTCCAGTGAGTGGACATCATTCAGTCACCAGAAAATGTTGGGTACAGATACTGATATTGCCGACTAGTCTTGGTTGGACTCAATGGATATGATGTGTAGATGCCTCCACTGGCAGCAGCTGCTGCAGCAGCTGCTGCTGCTGCAGCTGAGTTGATGAAGCTGCCATGATTGGCATAGTGGGGGTGGATTTGGGTATGGATGGTGGCTGCTGGTAGACTGGTAGAATGAAGTACGGGGTGCATGTGTGCAGGCAGTGGGTGGCTGGCATACTGCACATGGCGAGGACTTTGGTGTGCTGGGGGTGGTGCCAATGCACTGAACTGCCCTACTCCAGAGATTGTCACTTGAGGCTGCTGGTGTGCAGGAACTATAAAATGATGGACAGGACTTCCTTGGACAGTCGCAGTGGCTGCAGGTTGACGGTAATCCCTGTAATACAAAATGAAGAGGAAAAGTTGTTAATCATTTGGTTAATGACAAGAATCCATTTATTACACAATTAAACAACCAACCTTAAGCTTATGGAAGAGCAATGAAAAAAATAAAACAAAGAACCCAAAATAAAAATAAAGCAACCCATCCTAAGGATTATGAAATGAAGAATATAGAAAATAAATTCTAAAAACAGAAATCAAATAAAAAGTGGACAGTTATAACGGCTTCAAATGATTAAAAATGGGTTTACGAGCAAAGTGCTCAACTCACAAATTATAACAAGTCATGCAAAACAGAAATAAGAGATAAAAAAAAATTAAAAAAAAAAGAAATAAATATTAAAGAACATATTTAAATAAAAAAAAAATAATGTCATTAAAAAAGAAATACATAAAGTAATCCCTCAAAACAGTTTAATTATATAACGCGATGTTTTAATGAACATAATGTAATGGCAAGTGATATTTTATAATGTGTATGTGATTAAGTGAATTACGATGGAAATGGTGATGCTAGGAATTAAACACAAAATCTACAATGAATCAAAAATATTACACACTACAGTTTTATCCATTGGTATGTGGTGCAGTTACAAACAATTAGAGGAATCAACAGTTCATCTTAGCCAATGCCATTAATAAGTAAGTTGCTTTGATGAGAATATTTCAGCTGGGATTGATTCAGGTAGAGCAAGGAGGAGGGAAATCAGAACCCAGCTGTGTGGTTGATCAATGGGTTTGATGCTTATCATCTGGAACAATAAATATCATACACACTTATTTATCTATATATATATATATATATAGCTAGTGCCTTTCAAAATAGTCCATTAATTCTAAAGAAAATTGTAAAATCATTTGAAATACTAACAAAGTTATGTAAATTTGGCAATCAAATTGCAGTATTTATATAAATTTCTTTTTATAATATAGATTTTCAGCATAATCCTACCAAGCTAAACAGAACTGCCTCACTCATTTCTAGTTTGATTTGTTCAAACACATTTCTTTAAAAAAAAAAATCTTAAAAAAATCTGATGTTTGCTCATATTTTGGAAAGTGTAGACCGAGAACTTTTCAGCACCCCTTATACTAACTAGTTAACTGGGCTTTTATGTTGAATTTAAGTCTTAGTTTGTTAGGCATGAAAAGTACGGGAACATTTTCAATAAGAACATTATCTGATAAATGTAAGATGTTAACTGTTTTTCAATTAAACAAAATTACACATTTTGATAGAAAAAGGACCCTTATATTCTGGCAATGTATTTTTGAACAGCCCTGTTTATTAAGTTTTAGCATAATCTTTTTTTTTTTTCTTTTAAAATAAAGTAAATTTTTAATAAAAGTATTTGTTGATAAGATTAAAGTAATTTTTTTTACTTTTATTGTGAAAGTAAAATAATTTTACTTTCATTGTTAAAGCAAACATTTAATTGTTGATATTTGAGAATTTAGATTATTTTTCTTCTTTGTTTAATAAAACTTGCAGGCAAACAATGATTTTCAAAAGTGAAATTGAGAATTAAATGAAAAACTCATAGGAATTTGAATGGAAAAATTTACTTTCCAAATTTAGTCCAACATTTTGTGAATTTCATTAAAGATGGAAATCAAGAATGAATTTTCATTGAACCAAAAAGTGTATTATGAATCATCAATGTAAAAAAGGTTTACATCAATTCATGAAGTTTTTTTTTCTTCTTTCAAATTATTTTCATAATGAGACAGTGTCTTTTAGAATAAAACTATACAATCCCAGTGAAATATGACTAAACCTATTGCAATTTTTGGAAAATTACTGACCAAAAATTTTTAGAGGAAAAATTTCTGAAAGTGTCAATATATTTATTCATCAGAACAGTTTGTGCAGGTATAAGTCTTTTGTGCATGCGAGAATGTGTGTGCGTGTATATATATAATATATATATATATATATATATATACACACACACACACATACTTGCAAACATACCCACGCACAGTATTCAAATTACAAATATCACAAATAGTAAAAATTGAAAAGAAAATAATTCAATCTTAATAGCAACTTTTAAAAATTTTATAGAAAAAAAAAGAAAATAGGAGAGAAGAAAAATGTGGCATTTTTCGCTCTCTCTCAAAGAATGAAGGAAAAAAAGAAAAAGAGAGACAGAGAAAGAGAAAGAAAAATAGGAAAAAAGAAAAGAAAAAGGAAAAAGCTGTGTTGAATGATGCCCTTTTGAGAAATTGTCACTGTTGGAAAAACTTAAAAAAAAAAAAAAAACTTAAAAATAAAAGAACAAAAAAGATTTAAAAAAGAAAAAGAAAAGTAAATTGTAACAGAGATCATGAAAAATTAACTTGCCTAGAAAATGTCTGGTTGATGCTAAGAATATTTCTGCCCATCCACTACTAACAGTCAAACTACCTCCGCTGAAAGTGCTGATAATGCCTATTAGAAAGTGGAAAACAAGGTTTAATAAAGGTGCATTCGGAATCAAAGGCAGTAAACCGTATTATCCACGGACTGTGCTGGTTGGCAGCACACAGAGCAGCAAGGTGATTAGGCACGTGGAATGAGGCTACATTGCAAACACTACATGGAAAGCTGGATTCCTTGTTGGCTTTCTCAACTATCAAGTCAAACATAGCAACCTTGAAGCAATTTTCGTAACACAGATAACAGCAGCAGCGGCAGCAATGAACATTTAATCAGACAATAAGACTAACTAATGAGAATTAATCAACATTCACAAAAGTAGGGAACATTTAAATACTGGAATTTGGTTCAAGGAAGCAAAACAGTTCAAGTTCGCATTCTTAATTGTACAAAGAAGTACCAGTGGCCATTTTTTTTTTTTTTATGATACTAATGATGCCAAAAAGAAATCTAAAACAAAGGAAATAATTACAAAAGCATTTGTCTCCACTATATCCTGGAGATTCTACGATTCAATCAAAATATTCTTTTCACACTGACAGCAAAATAGACATCACACCACATTAACAACATATAGACATATAGCAAACACACATCACCAAGCATCTCGCGTTCATTCAATACACTTCATAATGCTCACTTCAAGCAGTATATTGAACGGAACACAAAATAATAAAATACTTCAACTTGTGCCTTATAAAAAAAAAAAAAAAAAGGCAACAAAAATCTAAAGTCAGTTAAAGTTTGATTCAGTGGTCATGTCCATTTTTTTATTCATTTAATCAGTTCTACTAATACTAAATGTTTAACTTCTAAAGTATATAATTTGGACGCTATTCAAAATGCAGATAGTTTTCTTTTGACAAGAGTAAAATTTTGCAAGTATTCTTTCTTTTTTGTTGCTTTATATGCAACAGTGAGATAACATTACGCATCACCTTAAGTGATGTTTTGCATAACGGCAAAGAAAAATTACTTTCTTAAAATAGATATCTTTGTATTTGAAGGCTGTATATATTATGTTCAACAGATTTGAAATGTGTTTTTCTACTAATATCAGCCTTGGCTTGAAGTCACTTTTTAGAGTTGCATACCTCATAATGTATATAACTTCTTTATGTACATAACTTTCTTGCCACTGGTTCCTGGAAACGCCCTTCTAACCCAGCTACCCTAATAATTTGAAAGGTGCCAACCTACAAAGAGACAAACAAGTGAAACTAAAGTAACTGTTATTGACAGCAGGCTAATACACAATAGAAAAAAAAAAGAAAAAAGAAAAAAAAAAGGTTCCGTTTCCAGCTTTAAATGGTTTTTCTTTTATGGTTTGTAAGGGAAATGGAAGCCCAATTCCACTGTAGATTTTGTTGACCAGTGACATGAAAAGTGATTGTAAAGAGAGGACAGTATGCAAACAAAAATAACTAAATTATCATTTCTGAATGAATATTTGTTGAAATTGTCAAGTGAAATGAAAAATAAAAAAACAAAAAAAAAACCCTAAAATACGTCACTATTTTGTATTTAGTTTCACTGTTTCAAGTCAAAAATGAACGCTTATCTTATACACTGTCTTCCACATGAGAAGAAAGATAAGTCTCATTTTGTAATAATATTGAGTGCTTAATTTATTTTTATTTTTATTTTTTTAAATATGTGGATGAAATCAAAGATGCTTTTGTAGAATTAAAATAGAATTGTGTTTTAAAGAACAATTAAATATTGCTGCTGCTGCTGCTGTGGAAGGAAGGAATTTAAAAACTGGACAACCAACAGCAGTACATCTGTGGAAATAGGGAGAAGAGGACATGCAAAATATGAGAGAGGCATTAGATCTGCAGCCATTTGGTGGGTTCAGTGGTAACAGGAACTCGAGGAAATGTTCATGTCGAATGTAGTGTGAGTTTAGCGTCCGTCTCAAACTATGCAAGTCTGAAAAATAAGGGGAATTTAGAAAAGATTACAGGCTCAGTCCTTAAACAGAAGCCAATGACATTGAGTGGCATGACTGATGTGAATGGAAAGAAGAAAACTGCTCGAAAGTTGGTCAAACTATGAAATGGCTATTGTTTGGCACCAACTAGCCAACAGATGGAGAAAAACGAGAGAGAGAGAGAGAGAGGTATGCACATACACACACACATAACACAAGAAAGGGAAGAGAGAGAGAGAAAATAGAGACTGAAACTGAGAGAGAGAGTGAGAGAGAGAAAAAAAAATCCACAATTTCAAAATATAAAAATAAGTCACTGATAGAATATTCATCATAAGCTTTTGGTTGGGTGCCAAGAAAACTTAAAAATATTTAATTACCAATGCCAATTATCATAAGTAAAAAAAAAAAAAAAAAAAAAAAAAAATGACAACATTCAAAGAAAACAGGATAAACAAGGTGTGTATGTGTGTGTGTGTATGCAAAACATTCTAATTAAAAATACTAACCTAATCCAGCTTCTTTTAAAAAAGACATGTCTTTGCAAAGGTAATTGATGAAAATCTTAAAAAATTACCCAAGCCTTACTTTAATTTAAAATATCAACCATATTGCACACTGATGATATTTAATGACTTCATTTGTTATTAATTAGTATTTGATTTTATTTGTAATGTGTTAAAAAAAAAAAAAAATCAAATCAAAATGTTTAATTTGTAAATAACAGATAACATTTAAACGAAAACACACCGATTCAAGATTTTTCAACAATTTTAGAAACTACAAATGTTTAATTAATCAATAATGTTTTGGAATCAGAAACAACTATAGAGATTATGTCACCTATTATTGATAAAATGAAGACAACAAATTATAATAGAAACAAAATTAGTTTACTGTAACCCGTGAAACAACAACAGAATTTTATTCATAAAGAGTTTGTTGTCAGTGTTAACAAAGAACTGGTGTTTGAATGTTTTTTTTACTTTCACAGCTTAAGTATCATGACATTTTCCCATTCATTATACATGTCATGTTGAAACTTTACTTAAAACGGAAGGAGTTTTAGACTATGAAAATGTTTTAATTACAATTCCTGCCCTTCTTTAGGCTTCATTAAAAATTTTTTTTTGGATTATGATATATCACAAATACAATGAATTAATTTAAAGCTCAAGTTATTTTTGGACATAATTGTTGCTTCTGACTCACATGCCCAGCAAACTTTGTTCAGCATCCAGTAACTTAAATAATACTTCAGTTTCTGGATTAGACTGGGCAAGCTAAAAAGAAAACAGACAGAAAAGAAAGATAACAGATGAAGGGGTAAAGTACACGTATTCCACTTACCTATGTACTTCAACTTGTGAGCCTGTATTGAGAAAGACGGGTTGGCCAATGTGTACACTGGGTTGAGCTGGAGAGAGTTGAGAAGAGCTATTTGCTGGGTTGGTGAGGCTGTTGGCAGGCCGTTGTTTGCTGCTGAGGACTGTAGCTACAAGTGTGCCAGCTGGTTGATGGCCACCAATCATGTTCCGATGTGAAGAATGACCTTGCAGTGTTCGTGGTTGGTTCTGACTGAGGCGCACAGTTGGAGAAACATATGCTAGCTTGCTGTGTATTGAGGGTGCAGTTGTTACTTCCACCTCGAGTGGTGGCAGCTTCACCTCATGTTTAGTTGGAGTGCGGTTCAGACGTAGCCTATCACTATTAGATGACGATGCACATGACAAAAAAGATGAGGACAGCAAAGAGGCTTCCTGCTTGGGAATGTGAGTCACGAAAGGAGATGTCTTGTTTATCTGTTCACGGTACTTGGGTGGCCGAGACTGATCATTGATTGTGACATTTGGGGGAATGAAGGAGAGGGTTGCTGGTGCAGCCGCAGCAGCAGCAGCTGCTGCTGCACTTCCTCCTCCCCTGGCAGAAGCTGCAGAAGCCACTAGGTGCTGGTTCTGGCTGGGAGGCACCATCTGTGTTTTGATAAAACTACCGCTGCTGCTCCCACCTCCATTTCCAGATCCACCAATACTGTCTTGAATCAGTGTGGACATGCCTGGCGCAGCTCCCACTGCACAACCGGCTATGGAAGAAGCTGAGGCTGCAGCCAGTCCTTTCACGCTGCCAATGCTGCTGGAAGAGGATGAGGAAGAAGCCGAGGAGGATGATGATGTTGAAGAGGATGGGATTTCATGCTTGATTGGGGTGAAAGTAATTGGTTTGCGGGCACTGTGACCACCACCACCACCACCACCACCGACAACTGCTGACACTGCCGAGCCATGTTCAAGGTCAGGACTGTCAGGAACAGTTACACAGCTTATCACATTCTTACGCACACGTGGGGAACCTAAAGTAAAATAGAAAAAGAAAAGGCAAACACTGAGAGAGGGGCCCCAGCAGCAATAATTGCTCAGGTTTACATTATTCATTTAGTAAAAGGAAACTAAGAAACAATTTCACTGGGTGTCGCCTCACACAAGATTAACATCTGAAATTTTTCTTTATGAATAAAACAAATATATTCTGTATTAAAAATAATAATTGAAAAGTCAAAGAATGAATTTGTATTGTGGTGTACACAGAAATTAATCTGAATTTATAACATTCTGAGACAAATACTGAAAACTTCGTATAGAAGGAATGCATTGGAAGTGGCTGCTGCACTTTAAGTGAAAGACATCCACAACATGAAATCATTTGAAAAGTTTCATGTTAGTATAAACTTTTATACTATGTTAGTCAATCACAATGTCTGAGAATCATTTGTCAGACATGTAAACAAGTCATAAGCAGTTATTTATCCACGATGAAAAATACAAAAATAGTTTTGGGCACAAATGTACAACAGCTTCAAGCAAACACTTTTTTGTCATGTTTTTTTTTTTTTAAATTTATTCTTCACAATTCTACACCTGAATTATAACAAACAGTCACTGGTTTTTTGAACAGTTGAAATATCATAATGAAAATATTTGATGAGAGAAGACGAAATAAAACTATATTGGAACTTATTCTAATTTGTTGGGATTTATAATATAAATAATGTTACAACACTATTTAACATTTCTATGAAGAACAAGACAATAACATGAACATGACTTTGTTTGTAAATATCTTCACTGATTGGGATTTTTTTGCTCATTTTAAGCAAAATTATTTGAAAGGAAAATGCCATGAGGAGATGAAATATAACATTCAGATAATGAATATCTGTTTTCTAAAATACACTTTTCATGAGGAGAGAATAAACAACAGAACAAGTGTTTTATGAGAAATAAAAAAAAAAAAACTTATTGAGGTATTTCATCATATCTATCACTTTTCTGACTGTTTAATTTAAACTTTTAAAGTCTCTTCCATAGCAACATAAGTATGTTTTAATACATAAATGGTATCATATATATATATATATATATATATATATATATATATATATATATATATAACACCTAACGAGCCAAACGAACATAACTAAGTTTCACCTAAATGGATCATCAGGGAAAGCTTTCCCTGACAATCCATTTAGGTGAAACCTAAGCAGGTTCGTCTGGCTCATTATGTGTTATCTATTTATTTTGCTCTACTTCTGTATTGAGCACTTTCTGTTAGATGATTACTTGTATTGGGGTTTTTTCTTTGGGCTTTGTACTGATCTTGGTCCGAACACTTTTGACTGACGTTCATGTACTAAGCTCTTTCTTTTTTTTTTTAAAACCATTTTTTTTTTCGAGAAAAGTTTTCAACATGAGTATAATTATAATCTCATATATGTGTGTGTGTGTGAGAGAGAGAGATTAAATAAATTGCAAACATTGTGTCTGCTTATTTTTAATAAAATCCGTTCATACTCATGAATAATCTTTCAAAAAATAACTTTAAAAAAAATTCAATTAATAGAATCAGCTATGAATACTGTAGTTATGTTCTAAAATGTTTGTAAAAAGAACAGTTTTTTCATGCTTTAACACGTGCATGACCATGACATTACAACATATAAAAAAATTCTATTTTGGATAATTTTCACGTTCTAATGAATGTTAGCAATTTGTCAATCGTTATATTTGAAGCAGAAAAAAATTTACAGTAATTTTTAGCAACACATTTTTGTGGTTATTTTTTGCTACCATAACTCACATCTCTGAAGATGATCTCAGAAAGAGATTGAAAGTACTTGGGTACATTAAGAAATGAATGATAATAACATCTGCCAACGTTACAGCTCATTTTTGACATCTTTCAATGATAATACGCAAAAGGTTATCAGTGAGTATGAACGGATTTTATTAAAAATAAGCAGACACAATGTTTGCAATTTATTTAATCTGACAGGTCTAAAAAGAAAATTTGTTGTCTAAATACAATATATATAATATGATATTCAATATCACTAACAAAAACAATACACATGTCCATAATCTCTTGCATTCCTTTTCTCTTTCTTTGCAATACCAAAATTAACTCTAAATGTGAAACCAAAAGAAAGAAGTTAATTGCTCTGTGATTTCCCAAAATGTTATGCAAAGATAATCCTGTTTAAGGTAAATGTTTAATGAACTCTACTGAAATAAAGACCATTTATGAAGAGCGGAAAATGATGTATATTTTGTCAAATGAAGAGAAAAGCTGAACATGAAAAGCGTTTGGCAGAAAGTAATGACAACAATAATTCAGTGATGATTTTTAAAATGTCATAACGAAAAAGTTTAGAAGAAGAAGAAAAAAAAAAGAAGAAAGCAATGAGGCATAACACTATTACTGCTGAATTTGTCCATTTGTAAGAATTATTAAACTAAGAGCATTTTCAATTCAGCTCATTATTACTTTTCTAATAGATTTTTACTACCTCTTCATGTAGAAGTTGATTATTATTGTTTACTGCCTAAAATACTTCAGCAATTAGAGATAATATTTTCTGTACAGGTATCTATATATGGGCAATGATGAGACAATGTTTTCACAAAATTTTTTTTAACAGATTTTGAAGACTTTATACACATGGCAATATGTTGGCAGTTGGCTTTTTCTTTTCTGTTTTTATAGTGAACCCATTTTTAAGAATGGATTGATTTCAATCAGTGCATGTCTAACTAACCAGCTGGCTCCTGTTAAATGCATTATTTATTCTATTATTTCTTTTCATAATATACAAGTTTACTTTATTAAGAATTCTCATATGATGAGTTTTAATCCTTATGAGCATAGGTCAGTCAGTCAGTCAAGTGCCATACGTGAAACACGCTTGGGCGATCATGTCTCGAAAGAGACATGACTGACTGGGCAGAAGATCATCCCGCAGTGGGTTGCCATTGCTTTCTGTGGTAGACTGGTTGCCAACCAAGGCTATAGAACCCAATCTGTCCTGTTATTTAACCCATAACTGGAAGGAAGAGATGGATTAGTACCTTTCCCAAGGGTATTTGTGCATAAGTGAATGCAATGAATTCAGCTGGAATTCGAACTCGGCTCTCCGATTTCTTGTTCCGAGCCGATATATCCACTGGACCACAAGCCACATTATTATTATAAATCATCATTAGGTTCAGTTGGTAAAGGTAAAAATAATTGTAGTATAAGTGTCAGTGAGAAAGGTCTTTATTGCAGTGGAGATTACAGATTTTAGGAAAATAAAGTAAAAATTAAATTGTATTTTTAAATATTTGGTACTTGTTAGAAATGACCACTGAATATGATTTATAGTTGGAAGTAATTATTCAATAGAGAACAAAAAAACTTTAAATAGACAAATAAATTATGAAAATTATTTGCAAATAAAAGAAAAAAAAAATAGAGAAAATGGCACCAGTAGACTGAGTTCAAATTCTGGTTGGGGCTGTAGTATTTAATGAGCTTGGAAAAGAGATAAAACATGAATACACCTCATCCTTCCCTGGTATGGATTAAATAAATAACAAGGCAGATTGGTCTCTTTAGCCATGACTGGATAACCAGCAGAGAATGATAATTCTGAATTGAAAACCAAAGAGAAGACAAGAAACAACTCAGCTACTTTTGCCAGTAATAATCCTGGTAATTTACATATAACTAGGGTAGAGAGAAACAAGTGTGAAAAACAAAAAGATTGGCTAAAGAAAGATTGGTTTACAAAAAAAAAAAAATAAGATAAGTAATTATGCACTAAGTTTCCTCTAATTAAAATGTTTGAAATTGACTTTGCCTGTTCTTCTTCTCATCTCGAATCAACAATCAAATGATTTTTAAGAACTTTAACCATTAAGAATTTAAAAAAAAAAAAAAAAAAAAAAAAAAATCGACAGAAAAAAAATGAAATGATTATTAGTTTTTGTATAAAATAGAATGTAGGTTTTACTTCTATATAAAATTATTTTTTTTTTATCTTTTAACAAAATAATACATATAAGGGTTGGATTTTTTTTTCTTTTTTCACTCACAATGATTACATTTGTAACTAAATTTATTTTATATATATTTTATTCCAAAACATGAAAATTTCTAGAGATTATGTTTTTAGGTGCATTATTTCATTAATATCAACAATTAAATAATTTTTTTTTCATTTCCTCTTATTAAAAAACAAACGAAATATAATCCTGTGCAAAGATGAATGTGTAAGTTGGCTTTGCTTGAAAAGTCAAATTTTCTTATAGCATCTTTCTGATAGGCATATAAAATTATGACAAGCAATGGAAACAAGCAGGCTTAATGACATTTTGGAAAACTAGCCTTTATATGATTAAGAAAAAAAAAATGTTCATTTTGAATAAGTTCTTTTTATTCTTGCTTTTTATATTGAAACATTCTTGATTAATGGCCTCTAGCCATGAAAGTCTATTGTGAAGTGGAAATAAAGTAATCATTGCTTATTGTAATGGCTACAGGGTATTTGAGAACAGTGTGACAAAAAAAAGAGAAAAAAATAAGTAAAAAATTAATAATGAAAATACTTTGCCTAAAAATTCAGATAAGTTAGAAGAGAAAATAGGGAAAAGGAGTGGGAAAGAAAATTGTTCTTTTTTTTTATTGTTATTAGTTCTTTAATTAATATCTAATTGAATTTACCTAAAATTAAATGAAAAGTTGATTAAATTATATTAAAATTATGAAAAAAGAAATCCACAGCCAAATTTAATTTCAAAATATCATTTTTTAACTTCTTTTTGTTACATACTTGAAATTTCTCCTGATTTCCGACTGTGGTTGCGCTTGTTCATTAATTCTGGAATTAGAATAAAATATTTTAATATAGAGAATAAGGGAGGCAGAAATCCTTATGCAGCACTACAGGATTTTATCAAAGTGGAAGGGGCAAAATTTGAAACTGTAAAGACAAAAGTCTCAGCTTAAATGCTGTTAAAAAAGAAGAAATTTTCTCAGTGTGGCAAAGTCACAAACAAATTTTACAGATTTATAAAATCTAAGGCAAATGATGAGGTCACATTTTGTAAAAGACTAATCGATGAATACAAAAAAGTGGAAAAAGAAAAAAGTAATTTTCTATAGATTTTCCATCAATAATAAAAATTTCTATTTGAAATAGGAAAAAAAAATTGTTTTCTGTAAAAAATTCTGTTAATTTGTAAAATTATTTCATTGATGAAATAAAGAAATGAAATTAGTTGAGCCAGATTTAAAGATGGTCAAATGGATGAGGTCATTATAAGATTGTTTTCTAGCACAATAACTAACTTTATATACAATGCTTGGATATTTGCTTATTAAAGCTTAAAAAAAAATGTTTATCAAAAATGAGTTTTATCTTCTGAGTATGAAATCCAGAAAAAATCATTTGGTTAGCAAATAGTAAAAGAACTGGAATAAGCAATTATTAGCAGTTTTAAAAACAAGATCAGACCAAAATAAAAATGATAAAAATTAAATTGATTTGAAGATTATCAAATTCTGAAGGAAATGATTTAAAGGAAAAATTTGCATCAAGTGAACATGTTATTTTTCTGAAACACTTTCTTTACACATCAATTTTTTTAACAAACATTTAGCTGTGCAGAAATTTGAAAAGAAAAATATTTACAAAGAAATGAATGTAATCTAAGTGTTTTCATTCTTAATTTTTGATTTACAAAAATGATCTGCCTAAGAATATACTCAGATCATTTGTAAATGTTCATGCCGATGATACGACTATATATGGGTGCACGTCTGAAACTCTTGACGGTCAGTGATTGGCAAAAGATCTCTCTTCCCAATCTTGCACAAACTATGCAGTGGAGTAAAAACTGGCTGATTACATTCAATGACTTGAAAGCCTAGTTACATTCCATCATCACCAAGTGGATCCTGAACTACCACCAATCAGGATGAATGGATGTCCCCTCAAGGAGGCACTGTAACTTTCAAAACTATTGGGTCTCAAATTCACATCCGACCTCAAGTGGAACACATATATATGATTCATTGCTAAGTAAAATGGTTGGCTCTCTGTAGTACTCTAGTAAGTACCTGACTCTTCCTGCTATCCTCTACCTGTACAAAAGCTAGATCAGGCCAAAAATGAAGCACTGTTGTCATATTTGGGTGGGAGCTGCCCAAACCTCACTCTCCAGCCTTGATAAAGTCCAGAAACGTCCCAGAATCCTTGTGGGTAATGAATTATTCTCCTTGCTCCAACCTCTTTCTCCTACAGGTGGGATATAGCAAACTTCTGACTGCTTTACTGTTACTTCTATAGAAACTGCTTGGATGAACTACATTCCCTGATCCTGCCAAGTCAATCCTTCATGGCAAGGACATACCATGCCATTTACATTGTAGCAAGCCACCCAAATTCCCTCCATATTCCATCAGTGAGAAGTAAGTTTCCACTTTAAGAACTTATTCTTCTGAACCACTGCTCCGTGGAACTGACTCCCAAGAGAATTTCCCCCGATCACTACAATCTTAACCTGTTCAAGGCTAGAGTTAACCGTTATTTTCTGCATCAATATGCACAAATTGCCTCCTAATGTAACCCCCTACTTTAAGTGGGCCCCAGTCCTTGTAAATAATGAACCTTACTGTAACAAAAAAAACAAAAAAAAAAACAAACACAAGACTAAACATTTCATGTCAGCTACAATTGGTGTGCAAGTGAAATTGTTGTGATTGGATATTGAAAGTGCATTTCAAATAAAATTTTACTGAGAGAAAAATCTGCTATAATGTGAAGGACACTAACCGAAAGCAGAAGATCCTGATCTTGAACTGCTGTTTCCACTGTCAACACTACTGCTATTTTGCGAATAGGAATGAGTTCCATGGCCACCACCATGGCTGCTGTTGCTGCTATTGCTATGATTACCATGCTGCTGATATTGCCGATGATGGCTGCTGTGATGATGATGGTGGTGGTGGTGGTGATGGTGGTTGGTACTTGTATGGACATCTCGTACCCTAAAAAACAACAAACAAAAAAAAAAAGTTATTGACTTGGGATTTGGAAAGTAAACAATTTTGCTCTTTCAAACCAAAGAAAAGTTCATTGGGGTGTGGATATTGCCTTGCTATCTTGAAGGACTATACAAGATATTTTAGTTTATCTAGCTAAAGCAAAGTCCTTGCTATCTTCAGTCTTTTACTTTAGCTTAGTTATGACTAGCATCATAGCCTGGCATTGCCCGTGACACTCAGAACATTTTAGTAGTAGGAGAAAATGCCAATGAGAGGAGTAGATGGAAATCATTTATAGAAAGTTGGAAAGGAGAGCTGAGGCTGTTAGTAACCATTTTCAGCATTAAGAAGGCAGCATTGAATGCATTTTGCTGTAGTATTCGAATGGAATATAAAGTGTAGTTTTAGTGCTCATCATACTTTTGTCTCCTTGAAGTGGGTTGGGGGTTAAAAAATTGTTGTTTCAAAATTGTTAAAAAATTCCATTAAAAAAATCTATTTTCTTTTGTTTTGTGTAAACATGATTTGATGTTTTGTGTGACATTGTAAACAACATTGTGTTTGTTTTTGTCTCAAAATTACAGGGGAAAATATTTACATTTTTTGTTGACTAAATGAATTTAATATAAAAATTATTTTGTTTTACTGAAATTAGAAATATGAAAACTATTACGCTCTCAGTTCAGAAATTTTCAAAGAATATTTCAAATGTAGACATTTAATTTTAGAGGAAAAAGTTACATTAATGCCACATGAATTACAGACAGTTGATTTTTTGCATGAAATATTTAGCAAAAAAAAAAAAAAAATAAATAAAAGCTTTGTTTTTTTAAATTTTTGTTTCAAAATTACGGGGAAAAATATTCACATTTTTTTGTTGACCAAAAGAAATTTTAAAATGTCAGAATAAAAATTAAATATAAAGGCTCATTTTTTTTTGTTTTTTAATAAAAAAATATTTTAGTCGAGTTTGACACGTGTGATTTGATTTCTGTGACATAATCTAGCAACCTCCTTAGATCTTAGATGTTTTACGGAGGAAATGTAAACAATTGGCTCCATTAGCCAAAAAGTGCGAAAGGGAAAATTGCTGAACTTAAACTCAAAAAGTATGTCGACCTGGCTTCCCTATAGATATGTGTCCCTAGAAAGTTTGAATGGCGTAGCTTAAAAAATGTAGGTGTGCATAGTGAATAGTCACACAGACTTGCACATTGCCTTTTATATATATATAGATAATTGATTGCATAATTTGATGAATGTTGCCAAAATAAAAAATGTAAACTTTGATGGAAAAAATGATGTAAATCTTAAAGTAGAATATGTAAATTATTTTATTGAAATAAATTTTATATTTGAATCAGTATTTTGACATATTGTATGAAATTAATAAAATCTGACAGATTGAAGGTTTTTTTTTGTTTTTTTAAATCAGCTTTCATAAATGCAATTAAGGAAAATTTTTTTTTTACACGTAAAGTAAATTTTTATTTAAATCATAATTGGTGATGACATCTTCTCAAAATGCAATAGAAGAATTTAGTTTAAATAAAAGTGTGTGGGGGGGGGGGAATAGAAGAATATTTTTTCTTGAAATGGTTTAACACTATCAAGAATCAATATTTCAGCTGAACCAAGTAAACAAACGAGATTCAAAATTTTTTTTCACACATTTCCTGACTGGAAACATTTCCTTTCCTCAGCTTTCTTAGCAATCACCAAAGTTTTTGTTCACATTATATAAACATTTCAGGGTCTCTCTTTTATACAAAATCTGAACTCAGTCACTATTCATTCTTCTCGGAATCAATTTTGGAATTGAGATAGAGTAACATAATTTTCAGACAAAATCAATTGTGATATGAAGGTAATTTCCTTTGATCAAACTATGAAACAGAAACAAAGAGTAAAAGGCGGGGGAACCTTATAACCGCTTATGAGATCCTCCGTAGTAAGAAAAAGTAGAAAAGAGCTTACTTTTTAACTGCATCTTTTACATGGGTTTTGGACTCTTCATCATCTTCACTGTCGGAGCTGATGGTGATTACACTGACAGCTGGACTGGGGGTGTCGGCTATGACAATGGTCTGGCGATGGTCCCCTCCACCTCGTGTTGTGTGGCCGTGGTTGTTACTGCTTCCTTTACTGCTATGTGGAACAATCTGTGGTTCATTGCTCCAGGCAGACAGACGAAGAATTTCCTCTTTATGCAGACTGTCTAGCCGTGGGGGTGTGTTTTCTTTGACACGCTTTTTCACGGGGGAGAGTTGGGTTGATGTGCAGGTCTCTTTACTTGTCCTGTACAAAAAGAAAAAAACTTAATAATATATCAAACACTTTTCATTCAAGATCTAGAATTGAAACAATAAGCTAGCCTGTGTAGTCACTGAGAATTTCCCATTTTAAATAATTATCCAAGAAAATGAAGGCAGTTTATTTAGCTGTTTGCAGGATTCTCAAGTAAGAATAAGTGAAATAATAATAAATTGCTATCAAATAGTGCTTTTGGCTTGGCCATTAATTCTTATGTACTGTAAGATCCATTTACATTTTTCAAAATTCTGTATCTCATTCCAAATTGCAATTCCAAGTTAACATTGCAGCTTTTGAAATGTTACATCCATTGACAGCAGCCAGATTTGCTAACCAGTTTAAATTCAAATAATCTCGAATATTTTTTTAGTATAAAAGTTTGATCCAGGCAAAAAAGGATTAGTTTATTTTAATTTATATATGTATGTATGTGAAAATGAGAATTCATTTCATTGTGAACATGGTACGCTTGTCTATTTTTGTTGGGTAAATCTGCTCTCTACATTCAGTATCTCCATTCTTAGATAAAGCACAGAAATTTTTTTTTTTTGAGAGGAAGAGTATTTTTTTTATGAATAAAATAAAGAGGAAAACTTTGCTAAAAGGACGTGTACCTGTTTTTAGTTTGACGTTTACTTGAATGTGATTGAGGAGCTTGTCTGGTAGGTGGCACTCCGAATGTGCTTGGTACCACACTGGCAAGGTTCCACTGTTGGTTGGCTGAAGCCTGTAAAGAACAATACTGATAGAGTTTAGATGGAGGCCAGCAATGATTAGGCCATTCCAATTTAACAGAAAATTATTTACAATTGCAACTAACAAAACATACATACACACAAGTACACACACACATTTAAAAGAACTGCAACAAAAGTGTATGTCACTTGAATTTGATATTTCTGTAAAAGTCCTATAAGTAAAATTTAAAAAAGGTAAATACTTTATTAAAGTAGAAAACTGTTATATCTAAAAAAAGATTGAACTGGTATGTCTGTTGAGAAATTAACTTTTTATTTTATTAGCATGCTGGTTTTTTTTAGAAATTTAGACGTGTATATAGTTGATGAGATTTTAGAACAAAGATGGGAAAAGAAAATCTTTAAAAGAAACTGAAGCAGTGGCAAGTTGAGAGTTAAATGCATTTGAAGAAAATTCAAACATTTAAATGAAAAGATTTTCAAAGAGTAGAACTTTAATCACTATTCATCGAGAATAGAAAAATTATCTAACACCAATTTGGCACTATGAATTTTTCTCACAGTTACTGGAAAACAGTAGTTTTTTTTTTCAAACCTTGCAACCTATTACAAAATGTATATTTTATTCCAA
Source organism: Ascarosepion bandense (assembly GCA_037127315.1). Classification (NCBI taxonomy): domain Eukaryota; kingdom Metazoa; phylum Mollusca; class Cephalopoda; order Sepiida; family Sepiidae; genus Ascarosepion; species Ascarosepion bandense. The sequence goes on along the minus strand of JBBBDQ010000884.1, from coordinate 253,509 downwards.
ACATGTGACAACCTTGATCCGAGGGCGAGACCTGTTTCATAATGCTGCCTTGTTTTAGCATCTACTGGAAACAGCAAGAAAGAAAACAAAATATTTCTCTTTTATGACCAAGTACATTTCCTCATAAAAATAGATAAAAAAACACCATTGTGCACAATGTGTATTTTAAGTGCAATTCAGTAATAGCATTTTCATACACGTTTTCTTTCAAGCCAAGATATTAAGTTTGAAGCATATGTTCTGTCGGATGAAAAAATAACCAACATGACAATGATGAAAAGAAAAATTTGTCTTTATCTCTTTTAAACAAAAAATTTATGATAATCTATTGAATGAATCAATAGCTGCAACCTTTTATAGATTAAATGCAGAAATGGTCTTTTAAGTCAAACTATTAAATTTGACAATTGTTTGTTCACCGACCTGATATTAAATGCATAGACAAGTTGCTAACAACTGTAAATTACAATGAGTAATAATATTTTTCTTGAATGTCAATTCCTTCCATATTGTTTTAGTAGGGGTTTACAAAAAAAGTGAACCTTTTATTATCTTCTTCAAGCAGAATGCAAAATAAATATTGGCTTTTCTCATTGTGACATCCTATGCAAATTAGCTGAGTTGCATTTAAGTGCTAAGTCGTTAACTATTGGCACTCCATTACACCGTGTAATGGCGTATCACATATCGAGTACTGTAACTGCGAGATACAACAGTCAGTTTATAATTTTTTTTAATGAGCTTCTTAGTGGCAATTGCAAAAAATGGCTGATTATAGCAAAAATATTAAAAAAGCCCATATAATCATCATTCTTTCAGGATAGTTATCCTTTGACAGGCTTTTTTGTTTAACAAATATATCTATTTTTTTTTTAACATTTCCATTTGTTTTTCAATTCAGATCTTAGTTCATTCCATTTTGCTAAACAATCATTGTCAGATGTTTAATTTTCAGTAAATCTCCCAAAGATTACTGACTTTCTATTTAAAGCTTTTAACCAAAATGTATGCATATACTTTTGTAAGGTTTGAGAACATAAGTTTTATACAATTCACTGTTGTCTCATTTACAACCAACTATTGATTGAGGATTAAATAATGTTTTCTAAACAAGATTTCAAATACTAATAGCAAAAACAAGTGTTTTTTTTAAGAATATTCAAATTTGCTACCAATGTTATTAAAAACTGCTTTCCTAATAATAAAACTAAACTAGTAACAAGATACATGGATGAAGAAGGCACATATCTAAAATAAGGCAAGAAATCCAAGATGTTGTTCCATAAAAACAAAGTCTATTGAAAATTTCTTGAGGATGCAATCAAGCCATGTCTCAGTTGTCATGTGACTATACGACAATGCCTAGCACTATTAAAAGCTTTATATTTGATTGCCATTCTTCACAAAACATTCTTATCCTTATACGAATCCCTCATTTGAACCTCAATCAGATAAAGAATAGAGTTGATTCAAATGGGTTAAAATGTTAAGTATCACATTAAAATTTCTGGTGGAAGAAATTACTATCTTCATCTGTGCTGACAAGATAATTTTTTCAAAGAAAATACTCTTTTGACAATCCTGGTTGGATTATGACCATCTGGGGTCCCTAGATGAAGGAAATGATGAGGCTCCCCACTCCGACAGAGCCACCTTCTAACTTAACCACACCTATATTGAATATTTTTTACTCATATGTTTTAGTGACATTTACATAGTTTTGTTTGTCAATAAAAATAATCTTTAAGAATTACCAGTATTTTAATATTCATTGCAAACTAAATTAGCACATGTTTTAACACAACTGTAGTACCCTCTAAACAAAAAAAGAAATAAAAAAAATTAACCAGCATTAATAAAACAAAATATGAATTTGTTATTGATATTTCAGTTTATGAAACTATTTAGAAGTTATAAAATCCAGAAAATTAAAATCATTGCTTTATAAAACCTTGAGGGACTCTAGGCTGAAATATATACAAGCCTAAATGTTAATCCAGCCCTGTTGACAATCTTGCCTCACGTTCTGGACAAACATTGTAAGATTCTATGTCAACAATTGACAATCTAAAGAAAAAAGATAAGCAGCAGGTAAATGCAAAAAGAAAAAAGTGAGGAATGAAGAAAAGGGCACTATTTTTTTTTTCTTCCTATTTTTGAAAATAGAAAAATTTGAGACTAGGCAAAATTTAGGAATCTATTCCAAGTAACAACAACAACAACTAATGCACAAACCAATGCAAACATGTGTCTAAGATGTAATTTGTCAGTCAAACCATTCCAAGTAATAAAAATATTGCATTTCAACAGAATTGAATAATTCACACAGTGGGATAGAAAACATTTTGAAATATAGCAGAGCATTAAACAATGGCAACCATTTTATTGGCATTAACAAGAGCATCAGAAAGTCACATTCAAAAGCCAGATTACATCTTTCAATAGAAAATTTAAATTTTACTTGTCTGAGTGGTTAATTTGTTTGTAATATTTTCATAGTAGCATTTGTTTTTTGGGATTTGCACCCATTCTCACCTGCTTGTACACAAATCCTCATTGAAGATTAAGGGCTACATTTTAGTTCTAATTTGAATTGTAATAGCAACACAATAGTCGTCATTAAATATTTTAAGAAAGCTGTTTCTATCTGAGAATAATTTGCCTCCTTCAAAACTGGAAATAATAATAAAATGGCAAAAAAGGATGAGAAAAATAGAATTTGAACCAAAAGACTTGAAAATTTGCTATTAATTGAAATAAAGTTAGAGAATTATTGAAATTTGCTTCAATCTTGGGGGAAAATTCTAGAATTAGGAATAAAAATTTCTCAGCAAAGGCCTAAAAAGATAAGCAGCAGCATCTTTGACCAATGCTAAACATTCATTAACCAACCTAATAAAGAAAAAAAAAAAGAAAGAAAATCGAGTTAATTTAGAACATGTTGATTATTTCTGTTGTTAAAAAATTGATGCATAATTTATTTTGATATAGTGATTGACAAACAATTACTGTTATTTGTACAAATAAAATTGAAAGCTGCTAAATCTTACTTTAAAATATTTTCAGATATTAGGGTAATAAATAAAGAAAACAATTCAATGACTATTCTTTTCATTCAAAAAGAAAACTTAAGGCAGATAAGTCTTCTAAATGGATAGGAGGAAAAATAAACAAACGATGACCAGAAAGGGACAATTGAAAAAAATTTTTTTTAAATATGATAGTTAGTAAAAAAAAAAAAAACATGCAAATGTATGGAATGTAGCTAAGACAATTGGAGTAGCAGAAAGGTAGTAATAAAAAAAAAAACATTAGTTGCAATAGATTCCATTTCGCAAGGGAGCTAACTCTTACGGCATCAGCACTTATGTAGATGTTAAGCTTCGCTTCATCTGGTACAGGGCGACAATAATGCTGTACAGAGTGAAGTTGAAATTCACTACACTAGCACCAACTTGCTAATCATCACTAAATAGAAGATGCCTACATCATTAGGAACAAGCATCAGATCAAAGCTACAGAAGGTGGGGGTGGGGTGGAAAGGATATTTCATTCTTAGTAAAAAGAGAAACTGACTCAATGGATTTTAGCATTTGAGCAGAGAGGGAATAAAAAAAGAAAAAAAAAAAGTCTATTGAAAATAATTTTTTCTTTTACAAGAAGGCGCATGTCAAGACTACAAGACACAGAGGAGAAGAAAGAAAAACCTGAATAGAATAGAAAGAAATGCCAATTTACTGCAGATGAAATAGAAAAAAAGAGAAACTTTAGTAGTTGTAGGCAGGCTTATTCTTATCTATTCATTAGTATAAGAAAGAAAGAAAGGAGAGCACTCAATGTGAATTGATGGCAAAAGCCTGTGTAAGACTCAGTTGAGAAAACACATGCACTTAAAAGTTCCAGAGGAGAATTTTTTTTTTTTTTTTTTTTAATAAATGCCATTAAACTGTGGCAATAGCAACAGAAAACAAGCACACAGAGATCCTGCTGAAGGCCTACCATATATGGTTGAGAAAATCTCTGGAAGCCAGTGAGAACAGGACATAAGGGTAGAGGCGCCTCAGTCCTGCTGGCACTACAGCTGCTTTGTTGAGCAGTAAAGGCCATGGAGGATGGAAACCAGCAGTCTACAATTGCAGTAAAGATCCAAAAATGTTAAAAAAACAAATTAGCCCTGATTGTAAACCATAGGAAAAAAAACTGTTAAGCTAAATAAATAAATAATAATAATAAAAAAAAAAAAAAAAAAAAAAAAAGCCACGTAACAGGTACGATGTAAGTAGCCAAAGAATTTTGCATTAAACCATTGTACCACTAATACAAATAAAGTATGTTTGGTTGTTTGTTTTAGAAATATAAATGAAATCTTCCAATTAGTTTCTCTTAAAGTTAATCTATTTAATTCTGGACCATTTATAAAGTAAAATATATCCAGTAATGTATGGGCACACAAGTAACATGTAGTGAAAACAGGAATAAGAATATCTTTGGTACTGAAACTGATGAGCAAAAATTGAAGCTAACAGTTGGATCAAGAAATCAGATTGATGTGGAAATGAAAGAAGTGCTCAGCTGAGATATCAAGAGACAAATTATGACCAGAAAAGAAAAAAAGAAGAAACTAAACTTAAAACATTCAAATTATATATGAGCAATTAATGCATTTTCTTAAACATCGTTTGATTTTGCTACACTAAAATAAATGAGAAAGGCATATCTGGCTAAAAAGTGGTTTCCCAAATATATTAATGCAGGTTCAAGCCCTGCCAAAAAGTGCATTTTTTTAAAAAAGACTTAATGATCTAGGCTAATAGGCATAAACAAATGCCTACTTAAGCACATGTAATTATTAAAATAAGGATATATATATATATATATATATATATATATATAACATACACAAATAAATTAATTTAATTCATCCAGCTAACATGAATGCTTGCTAAATTACAAACTATGAAAATATATATATATATATATATATATATATATATTTAAAATATAAAACTGGAGAAAAATGTATGACAAAGTGTAAAGTTTTCTTGTGACACATTCCATTTCTGTCATCACACTATGAAACAAGCAGTTCTCAGTAAAGGTAATTAAAGGGGGGGAAAAAAAAGATTCTTCTCAAATACAATTCTACAGTTACATCCTTATTCATCCAAGCTGGCATACAAACACTTTTTTATCATCCTAATAAGAATGTACTAGTAGTATAACTCAGCATTGCTCGGGTGTAATGAAAGCTTTAAAACTAATCCATGGTCCTGGAGCTCAGACTCTTTGGATGTTGGTACGAAAGACTAAAAAGCAATAGTTGTTTCCAGTTAAAGCGAAACTGTAGACTGAAAGAAAAATGAATGGATGTTAGTCAAATTTTGATTTTCTGGTATCAATATCAAGTAAGTTTTTTTTCATTGTAAACTGAATTTTGAAGGCTAAATAAGTCCTTTGAGTAAATGGTATCATGGCTGAGACTAAGAACTACAATTAGAACCAAACCTGAAGCAAAAACTAAAATAAAAGGGCTGAAAAACTGATTTTGATCAGACTCGGTAGGATATCGATTTCCAATATCGGAGTCAAATAAGTCATCCAAGGATAAACTAACCTAAGTCAGTCCATGAAAACTTCTCGTACCCATCAGGAGTAAAATTGGAGAAAATAAGCCATATTGATGGCTGAATATTGGTTTTTGATCAGATTCGATAGAATATCGGGGGTATCGATTTCCGATAATGGGGAAAATGAGTCGTCTGAGAAGATATACTAATGTTTAAGTCTAAAAACTATAATTTTACCAAGTTAGAGCAAATTCTGTAGCAAGAACTATGATAAAAGGGCTGGAATCCTGATCTTGATCCGACCTGATTGGATATTGGAGTGGTGAGTTTCAATATTGGGGAGAAATTGGAAAAAATAAGTCACCCATGACCTGACCAGAAGCCTAAAGAATATTTGTGTGAAATTTGGTGAGAATCGGATAAAAATTATGGATTTGTGTAAAGGACATACAGACAGATAAACAGACACACACACAAACATCTTGCCTTTATATATATATATATATATATATATATAATCGATTTTCTACACTATTGTAAGAACTGCAACTTGAAACTTCTGAATATCGTTTCTTATGTCTTTGTCTATGAGTGTATCAAATTTGATTAAAATCGGACCACTCCTTCTATAACCCGATTTTTTCGATTATCGATATTTATCGGGTGTACCTCGACACAAAACCTAGCTAAGAACACTCACAGACGCTTATAATACAACTGTGTAAATTTTCAAGAAAATCGGTTCAGCCGTTTCAGAGTCTATAGGTAATGGACATACACAGAGACAAAGTTCCATTTATAAATAAGTTTAGATTAGATATATGTCAACAAAATCATTTACCTTGAATACCTATTCATAAATAGCATGTCCTGCTGTCATCACTGTATGTCCTTTCCAATTTCTAAGTTTACAGACTTTGCTCACTGTGGCTACATGATGCAGAAAGAGAAAACAAGGCTCTATTTTATCTCACTTAAATGGTTGTCCACTTGAAAGCTTAACCAATTAGCTATACTGCAACTTGGTGAGCCACTCATAGGCTGCTGGATGGACAAGTGCCTAGTTGATTTGGCATACCATCAAGCTAAATGGAGGACACTTTATAATCATTCCCCAAAACATTCCCAACTGCTTTTTCCAGTTGTGGTTCGTTAAGGCTAACAGCTCATCTACATCTCTGATTTGAGAAAAACTTGTCAACAATTTATGTTTGGAATTTGTAAACTTATTCTTTTCATTTTTGAGAATTATTTTTAATACCAACTCAGTAGCATTTGTATATCAACATTCAGTATCAACTGAAATAAAAAACAAAACAAAAACTAGTTAATTTCTCAACAAATGGATTACTTTCCTAAAGTATTTTTCTTGTCAGACATAACTGCAAAAAAAAAAAAAAAAAGTGTGCCTGTGTGTGGAGTCAGCACTGTATTAAATGATTGCAATTTTGGTAACAAAGACCAACACTAAGAAAACAGGAAAATAAGTGTTAGTCTTCAAACTTGATTTATTTCTTTATATATAAATAAAAAAATAAAAATAGAATCAATGAAGGTGGTTGGATAAAATTGAAGAAGAAAAATATAATGAAAAGAGAAAGTCATTGAAATGGCGGTCACTACTGTTCAAAGCAAAAGAGAAAATACAAAGTGACTAACAAAGTCCTTATGAAGAAGGATGATTATGAGAGAGTGAAAATGAGATTATAACATAATAGATGAAGCTGACTGAATTGCTAAAAGAAAGAACCAGGATAGAACAAAGCTACTTTCCCTAAACATCATGCCAGGTTTTGTCTCGATCTGTTAGAAATATAATGTAAAATAATTGATTTTCTAGTACTTTATCATACTTATATTCTTATTATGCTGGTTATCATTAGTGTGTGCAAATGGGTGTGCATGTATACAAGATCAGAGATGAACAGGAAAAAAAAATGGATTGGGTAATTAGGTTCATTTAGCCAATGTCTAAATGCAGCATTCCTAATGAATGGAATTTGAATTTGCTGGTCTGTTTTGCATGAATGCGATCAGACTAAATGAAAAGCAGCGGCAATCAACATTTATCTCAGCTGATCATGATTTATTTTCCATATCTTCTAATGAGAAATGAAAACATATTATATTCTAATATCTGTAGTTTCAAATAACAGTGAAAAGGATTATCAGAAGATGAGTTAGACCTCTGTTTTGTAAAATATACTGACTTAATAAATCCATAATTCTATAAATATTATTTAAATTTTGAAGACAAAATAAAAAAAAAATTTTTTTTTCTTCCTCAGATGATAAAGACCAAGTTACCAAAATACAAACAGAAGTGAAAAAAGAAAAAAAAGAAAAGAAAAAGAAAACATGATTTTATTTTAATCTCCAGATTATCTTTGACATAAAACAGGAATGTAAAGAATGTAATGAAAAAATACTTGGATAATTGGTGTCCGTTTTACTCAACATAGAAAATGAATCAGTATAAATACAGGTAACTGATTGGTCCTCCTTGCATCCAAAATAATCCTTGTCTACTGACTTAAAAAAAGGTTAATAAGTGTGAAAGCTCACACATGGACAGACAATGTTAGAAAATATAAATTAGAGGCTTACTTATGTTATTAGCAAAACTTTTGATAAAAACAAAGAAACTTTTTTTATAAGGAAAAGTGGATCAAAATAGATTCCTTTTTTTGCAGATTTTTCTATTTTATTGCAGTTACTTTAAAACAGTTTATCACTGAAGAGGGGAAACAAGAAATTATCTCCTCCCACTTCCACTTTGAATGGGTTTTGTCATTTTCAACACTAAATAGATATATACACACACAAATTGCTGAAAGAAATAGAAATGAAAGCACTTCTTGTGTGAGAGAGTAAAGAGTGGGTGAGCGAGTATATATATATATATATATATATATATAAAATCACCCCCAGAAAAAAAAAGAAAAAAGAAAACCAAAACACATTCCTCTCTAGTTGAGCAAGAAATTCCAAGCGAGTGGGAGGGACTATGTAGTAGAAATTGGCTCAGAAGGAATGTAGTTAACAGCTGGAAACTGCAAGTGGAATAGGGAGATGATGATGATGATGCTAATAAATACATCAGCTACCAAAGAATCATGGTAGTAAGTAGCAACAGTAAAATCTACATTGGTAAATGCCAACTGAATATTTATCCCAGAAAGGTAATCAAACAGCAATGTAACACCAATTTTTGTCCCAGGGCACAGTGATACTGACAAGGTAGGACAGGTATACACCTAGCAACCTTGAAAGAACTCTAACAAAATACATGATAAAAAGTCTTTGTTCATTATCATTAACAATTCAAAGAAATCTCAATCACGAAATGTATTAAAAAATGTACCTGTCAGTATTTTTGATGAAGAAAACAAACGGAAGATACCAAATTCAGCTTTCATCTAATTTATATTTTTTTTCATTAATAAAAATTTTTTATTAGCACTGCTTTCAACCATGTTCAGTATTTATTGCAGATTATTGTTTTTTTTTCTCCTTTTGATACAACTAAAAGACCAGCACAGCATATAGCCACTAATCCATCAGTCAGTAAACAGGATAGAGGTTACTGGTTTCAGGACTCAAATGCAGACAAACAAATCATCTTCACGTATAGAAAAAGTAATAAATAAATTTAAAAAAAAAATCAGATGAAGATAATTTATTTATAAAAACTTTTGTTACAGAAAGAAGCGCAATGGAGGTGGAGAAAGTGCCATAATATATATATATATATATATTCCATTAACACATACTTTGAAAATATTTGTAATCAATTTAGCTACACATATTTTAATAGTATTTTTTTCAAATAACTAACACCACGTAGATTGAATAGAAAGATTTTAACAATCCAACCAAGACTATAAATTTGATAAGAGAGACGTGATATTGTATGTAGATGAGGAAGGATAGAATTTCATGTAAAATGATTAATTCTTCTTATATGCTTGGATTAAATTAAAACCAAATTTGCATACAATTTGTAGAAATGCCAAATTTTTCTAAATTAATGAATTTTTGCAAAGATTACATCTTTACTGTTCTTGGAGAAAGAATAAGAAAGATTGATGACAAATTTCTAAACCAAATAACTTCAAACCTATCGAGGCAATGTAAGATTTCAAACTTAGGAATACTTTTTCAAACACTTAATATTTGACATAAAGATTTCTCACGAGAAAAGGTTTAACAAGTTTAAAATAAGAAAATGATATGAAAATTCTTAGTTTGAATTTCATTTTATACATGAACCTCTGGAAAAGAAATTTAAAATTTTGTAAAAATCTAAAAAACATGAGTTTAGTTCTTATTAGACCTTGTTACCATAAAATAGTAACACAACCTGATATGATTTTGCATTGAATAGAGAGCAGAAATCTAAGAAGATTTCAATTTACTTAGGAATGTTTTTATTTTTATAATTTCACTGTTAACTTAAACTGGTAATAATAAATTCTCCCTTTTTTCTGCCAGTCATGAAACTGGAAATGAATTCTATAGAGAAAAATAAAAACTTCTCCAGAAACATTGACACATTTTTGTCATTTGTTGAGAAACAGGCTTTATTGTTATACTTGTTGCCCAAGTGGCATAATGATTTCCATAAAGAAATGCTCAAGGTTTTCAAGCAGATATTGGTGTGTAGGGATTTGGTAAATTTAGCCCTCATCAGACACAATGACGTAATTGTTGAGCACCCAGTGAGGACCAAATTCATCACAATAACTTGCTCTTTATACTGAATTATACATTGATAGTTTTACTAGTATGGTTCTAAACTACCAGGTTTTCCTATTTTTCAATGTCCTCCAAGATATAAAAAGACAAAAATGTTGTTGATTTCTTTTTTTTTTTTTAAGTCAGTATTCATTTATTTAAAGTAGCTTTGTCTGGAATGGATGAGGTATTTGTGTTTTTATTTTGAAAAACCTATAACATTGATGCCGAAAAAACAAATACTAATTTGTACAAAACCTATGTACAACACTGTAATCACAAATATATATGAGTGTGTGTGTGTGATCCTGAAAGTTGTAGTGAATAATCTTGATAAAAAAAAAAGTTTGCAGGGTTGAGAAAGTCACTGAAAATAGAAAACATGGTTTAACATTCATTCTAAATTAACTTTTTTTTTCCCCTCAAGGATAAATAATGAAAATTGGTCATAAGAGATAAAAACATTTTGTTTCAATCAAGTGTCATTTAAAAAAAAAAAAAAAAAAAAAAAATTCGGAACAAACAATCAATAGAGGCTGGTATGTGAAGATCCAGAAAAAGAGAAGAGCCAAGAAGAGATGTATTATTAAATCTCTTCAAACATTTCCCTCACGAAGATACGTTGGAACAAAGAGTTCACTTTGGAAAGCTGCCAGTTAGTAACTTGAATCGTTAAAAGACCTGCTGTTAGTCTCCTAATACTAGAAGAAATGTTTACCAGCCTTCTTGAATCTTTGCTGGGACACAGACAACCAATGCCTCATTAGGCAAGTAGTCATAACATTTTGGTTTATCAGTTTAAAATCACACCAAAACAAGACAAATACTTTTGAACTGATTGACAAACTGGTTGATTTTAATCTCTTATCTAAAATCCGCAATCATAAGAACTAAAAAATAAATTTCATTGCATGTTTATAAAGACACAGCCAGTAAATATGTTAAGCTTGGTTAAATCTCTCAATTTATACTCCTTCCCAGAACAGGAGTAGAAATTCATCCCTTGTTTCCTGTTTGGAAATGGGTCTCTGGTTACTTCTAAAATCTCATTTGCTTTCACTTCTAGGAACCTCTTGCAAGATGCCTTGCTTGGAGGTGAATTGATTAAAAAATATCCTAATGTTTACACACACTGTTTTTCTTTTAATGGAGATTTTTATCTCTGCCTTGTTTGCTGTAAAAGCTCAAAATATATTTAGATTTAATAATAAATAAAAGTTAAATTGCACTTTCTTTAATTCAGTTTTTGAAGAAGTAAAAAAAAGAAAATTAAGAAATTCTTTTTTTTTTTTATCCCAAATGATATGAAATTGACAAGAGTGTAAGCAGAAAACGTTTGCCTGTGTTGCCATGTTGTGAAATCACATGGGAAAGCCAAGAGTAAGCACATACCAGAGGCACAACTGCTGGTGGAGCTTGGTCAAGATCCTCTCCTCCCAATACTATAGAGCGCCGCCAATTGTCTGTGACGGCCTGAGTAGCCAAAGTGTCAGGAATCACAGCAGCGGCAGCCGGTTGTTGAATGGAACGCTGGGAAGTCAGAGCTGGTATCTGTTGTGGCCAGGAACTCACTACGACTTGACGATTACCATGCCAGGAATTCACAGGAGGATTCTATTGAAACAAAACAGGATACAAACAAGTCAAAAAGGGAAAGAATCAACAGTTAAAAAAACGCCTGCAGGTTTTTTTTCTCTTTTTCAACACTAAAGCTGTCAAATAAAACATTAAATGAAGAAGAAAATGGCCGACATTTTTTTAAATTGCAAAATTTTAAAAGCTCATAGATTAAACTATACTATTGAAGGTACAAGAATTTAATTAATTAAAAATAATCACTTATTATCTTAATAAGTGGAGTTTTTCAAATACAGAATAGCAATGGAAAAACTTAAATCTTTGTTAAAAATCTTTTGCCAAATACGCATCACTTAGCGTGTTTAAGTGAGAAATGTCTTCCAACATAATCACACAACTCAGATACATATGTAAAATTTAATAGAATATGTAAAAGAATAATAAAACATTTTTACTAAGGTTTTATAAACTATTAATTTCATGAATAAATTCATTTATTTGTGAATAAGTCCTGAAAGTTTTATTAAAATCTGATAATTATTTGATTTTTGCAAGAATTTCCAAATTAATGATTTTCAACAGGGAAAGAAAAAAAAAAAAGAGGATTTTTTAATAAAACTTTTGAGCATACTAGAAAGGGTTAAAATATTAAAAAAAAAGTATTTTGGCCTTTCCTCTTTTTTGGCGAAAGAGTAGTATATATATATATATATATATATATCACACATGGAAAAATGTGTGCATGAAAAGTAATATTCTTAAAATTATATTAAACCTGGAAAAGAACGGGACAAGATATTCTAGTGAAGTAAAAAATAAGAAATTTCTTAAAATATTGCAGCTAAAAATAAAATCTGAATGCAATATTTTAAGTAAGAAATTTCTTATTTTTTTACTTCACTAGAATATCTTGTCCTTTACTTTTTCAGGTTTAACACGTCCTGTTCTCTTCCAGGTTTAATATAATCTTAAGAATATTACTTTTCATGTGCACTTTTTTCATGTAAACCATGATTTTTCCAGGCATTGCTATTAATTTAATATAAATTTAATGCTGAAAACTGCATTCAAAAATATTAGAAAGAAAAAGATTTAATCTAAATTTTTTTATGCATGTTGAATCAATAACTTTTCCTAATTGCATGAAGATCCTCAACCAATTTTGATCAGATGGTTTCATAGAGGGATTATTATATCTATACTGGAAAAACTTTATAATGAAACAAGTCAAAGCCAGTTTTGATTCTGAACATAAAAACACAATAAATTCAGGTGATTTAAGCTCTCACTTAAAGAATTCTAAAAAGAAAAGTTCTCAAAATCAAGGTTTTACTTACTGCCATGAAGACTTGTCCTCGCCCTCTGTCTATTACAGGAGTTAAGTGCTGGGTAGTTACAGCCTGAAAGAAATTTCGGAGGTAGGGTTAAATGAATATGTATTTCATTTGTCATCATCAGTGCTTGGACATTTAATCAATTCCAATCCACATGATCACTTATGGTCTTTGAGTAAAGACAACAATATATTTACCAAGAAACATGTGTCAGAAACGCAAAGGCGAGGCAAGAATATAATCTTTCTAAAAAAGCTGACATTATTATTTCTTTCCAATGGGAAATAAGAGGGATTTATACAGGAACTTGGTGGAAATAGAATAAAACAGAAATGTAAAGAGAAAATTTTTTTCCCAGCAATTTTTCTTGTCATTGAGAAATGATGCAATATAGAAAGAAAGTTATAGACATTTTCCAGACTATTCAAGAAAAAAGGCTTCTTGGCTAATTGTACTAAAAGGGAGACGCAATAGACAAAACAAAACTTAATTATGGAAACAGAATCTACCTGTGACATAATTTGAGGTTGTAGCTGGAGAGTTTGGTGGGCCTGTGTAACCATAGGCACAACATTTGGATATCGATTTGGAGAGTTGAGACCTGGAGAACACACACAAAAAAAAAAAATTATAAGGAAGATTTCATTTGTTTAGAAAAGGGTTTGACGGACAAAGTTTTTGTGTGCCAATGCATAAAGACAATCTTTCAAAAACAAATACTTATTTTGAATATGATCAGCATGTTATTAATATGCTTGCTAATACTGTACTCTGCAAGAAATACATTTTACATGTAATGAATAAATGTTGCATTTTGACAACTGAACATGCAACTTGACTCAAACAAGATGAAAAATTAAATAATTCCTACTTCTTGATGAGTAGGCAAATTGAGCCCAGGATAAAATGATCTTGACTCAAAACTGATATAGCATAGACTCAATTTGCAATATTCTTTAAATATCATTAAAATCTAAAATGTCAATTTTACAAACCTCTTTTTCCACTAATTGAAAAATATTAATAGGAACAACAAAAATTTACTTGAAAATAAATATGGGAAATTTTAAACTGTTCAATTAAGAATTTCTCTAATAAAATTATTTTCTAAAAAGGACACAAGATATATTCAGTTCTAGAGTATGTAAATAAATGGTATATTATTTCTTTTGAGAATTATAGATATATTCACGTCTATTAGAGAGGACAAAAACATTCACAGCCATTGCTGAAATATAGTATATTTAGCAAGTGGTTTAGAAACCATGGCAACTTGGAAGAGATTGTCACCTTGAATTGGTGCTGGCACAACAAGAGATGGCAACAGAGGCTGACGGAATGGATCATGTCGGCTAAACTGTGTACTACTTCTCTGGGAGGGTATCTGTTGATTGAGTTGCTGGGTTGCCACTTGAGGTGGGCCTGGCTGGTAGGGGAGGTAAGTTGCTCCAGATTGACCAGAATATTGTAAATAGGGCAGCTCAGTAGCTTGGGGAGCAGTCCCACTGAAATTCTGAGAAGCCACCTAAAAAATAAAACAAACAAATGAAACAGAGAAACACACAAATTCAAGAACACGTCCTGGTTTGAATTATAGTTTGCAATAACCCCTATTCAATGTTGTGGAGATTTGTTGCAGATTAAATGAAAGATTTTAAATTTATTTAAAAAATTTTTTATATATAACATCAATTTTGCTGTTTGAATAAATGATTGAGTCATAGAGAACATCTAAAAATGTAAAAACATTAAAAGAAGTATTAAACAAACAACAATTTTTGTTCATGCTAAAGATGATTTAAAGTATGTTTGTTTCTGTTTTTGAAGAATCTAATGATTTTTTAATTTTAGATAAAACAAATTTAAAAGTCATTTTTTTATTTGAGTTTTACTTTTGTAAAATAATTTATGAGCCTAACAGCCATATTTCCCCTAAAAGCATTTACTAATTCTGAACAAATACAAGAAACAAATTTATTCAAGTTTCAATGGATTATCAATGCATAATTAATTTAAGCAACTTACTTGTGGAGGCAATCCATTAATTTGGTTATTGAAGGTAACAGTGATGTTGCCAGTAGATGATGGAACCAAGTTGGCTACAACTGAGCCACTGTTTTGGTTTAAATCATAAGCACTTATTGTTGTTGGCCGTCTACATATCTCCATACTCTGCACACTACTTTTTACTCTATTGGAAAAAAAATAAAATAAATACAGGAGCCATGTTAAGCTGTATAATTTTCTTGAAATTGTTCAGTACTAAAGATTTTACAAACAAAAAGAAAATAAGAGAGAGAGTGGGGGGGGGGGGGTGAAGATTTTTAACTAATTTAAAAAACTCTATGACTAAGCGATAAAATAATTATCTTGATGAGTAAAACACTACAAAAAAAAAAAAAAAGTTCTTAATAGGAGTAAAGCCACAGATTTCAAGTTCCATTCCAAGCATGAAATCGAAAATAGAGAGAAAAACAGTGGTAACTAAAATACAGATTGAAGCTTGAAAAAACAATACCCAATTTTGTTAGTGGTAGAAGATTAAAAAAAAAAAAAAAGTTATCATTAAAAGGAGCCATAAGATAAATAAAAATCCTTGTCATTAAGAATCAAGATACATCACATTGATTTTATTTATTCTTTTATGAAGTAATATAAATATTTTAGTCAAAGAGAAAAGAAAAAAGAAGAAATCACTATATGGTTAAAATATCGTTCATCAGTGACTAGCTTACATATTACAGTGTCCATAGTCGCCAAGGTGACCCATGACCACAAATAAGTGATTGAGGGCTTCTCCAGGAGTAATTCGCCGATCCCTGTCAAGAGTCAACATTCGCTTGAGCAAGTCAATAAACTCTCGTCTGTCCACCTTTTCAGCCACCAACTCCCGGCCCTCCAAGTCCTGTGGTACATTAATCTGAAAGAAAACATCATCCGTATCATAGGATCCCAAAAAAGACTGATACAAAAAGATAAACACAAATTGTATACTGTGCGTTTAAAAGGGCTTAGAGGAGACAAAGGTTGAATCTAAAAGAAAGATATTAAATTCAGTTCTGGCTTTCCTGCACAGACTTATTAAAATAAGTTATCGTGAAATTTTGTTAGAATCACTTAGTAATAATGATTAACTTTTCACGTGATAAAGGATTTGGATGATAACTACAAGTTATCAGATGGCTCAAATAATTTAGAAAACAAATCAAAAGGTGATAATATAATGCTCTATTAGAATTGCACAATGAATATGTTTCAACAAGTCTCATACATTGATGAAAGGAAAAATAAACTAACAGCTTTAGAAGGTAATCGAAACTCAACATGGCCAATTTTCCTGGGATATTATACACTTAATCCCTATATGTGAAGCGAAGTCAAAATTTGAAGCATAGGCATAATTGACTTTAATTGATTAAAGCAACTAATTTCGTGCAGTCATATTAAAAAAAAAAAAGAAACAAAACATGACCAAGCTGATGAGAATTCCTGCCTTGTATGTTTACATTATTCAAACAGAACAAAATAGTCTCAGCATTCCAAATGATTACAGATGCTTAGCATTGTTTATTCTATATCACTAGCAGAAATTTAGTACAAAAATGTTTGAGAAAAAAAAAAGTTGAGGTTAATTTAAATCAATGACTGCAATAGCTATTGTGTTATTACTGACCAACTTATGAAGTAAACTCACACAGAGAAATGGCCCTATGATGGGAAAAAATTATTTGCTGAAAACAAGATCCATTTATATGGAAAAAAAAAAAAACAAAAAAAAAAAAACAAAAACCAGAGCACAAATTTGTTGAGGAAGATCAACAGTGAAAAACTTATAAGCAACAGGTTTAAAAGATTATGTTAAATATTTAGAAGTTGAAGAGAACAGGCAGTTAGGATGATGACGGCCCAGTGATTTATGTGAAACACTTGAACTTGTGTGTGTGTGTGTGTGTGAATTGCTGAAACCTCCAGATGAGTGAGCTGAACAATTACAAAAAAAAAAAAGTTTGTCTATGAAACTTTGAAGTTGAGGTGCTGAATATAACATGACTAAGTGACAAATTTTATTGATCCTTTGACATGCAGGGAGTGAGAGCTGTTCTCTCATAAGAACAAGAGGTAAGTAATTAAAGAAAAGATGTAGTTTTTAAAAAATGTCTTCTATAAATTATTTTATATCTTTCAAACTGATGACAAATACTTGCTAATCTATAAAGAATTTCTCCTACTAAAACAGCCAAGAGAATTTTAAAAATTTATACGTGAATTCATAGAAGCATTTTATAAGAGGCTAATTAAGTTTGATTCAAGCATTTTAAGATCTTGATATTCAAGGTCAAAGTTGGCTAAAAATGTAAAACAAGCAAATGTTTGTTTTTTTTAATTTTGTTAATATAAAAATGTGTTTTTTTTTAAAAAAAGAAAAAAAGAAAGGGAGGTGTTAATTGAATTTAAATAAAGTCAAAAAGAAGTTGTGAGCCTAGTATACAGCCACTAAATTTAGTTAATTTCTGTCTTGGTGTCATTTTTTTTTTTTTTTGTTAAATGTCAAGCTACAAGATTACCAATGATCTGATGAGATCATGAGAGATGAAGGGGAGAAACTTATTTAATCACATGCTAAATACTAAAGTACTAAGAAACTCTAAGTAATCGAGTTAAAACTACTAATGCTTCTGGTTGTTTGTAAAATGTACAGTTGATAAGTTATTATTTGTATTATGTACAAAATGAAATTTATTTGCGGTAAAGGTTTCTCATAAATTGTGGACATCTACTGCACAAATATCTGTCTATGTGGCAAAAATGTAGCATTGGAATTAGAAATTAAAGGAACTGAAGATAAAAAGATTTGCTTAGTTTAAGTCTTGATTCTTAGATGGCACACATTTTACAGCCTCTAAAATTATGCTTTCAAAAAAAAAAAAAAAAAAAAAAATCAAATCAGAAAAATATGGAGACTCATTTCTTTAATAGTAATATAATAAAGCCGAGTAAAGTCATTTAAAAAAAAAAAAAAAAAAAAATTTTCCTTCACTAAATATTATTTCCAGTATAAGAACATCAAGAGTTCAAGTCAACAATTTAAGTTTTGTTTAATCTACATTTCAGAAAGAACCGATTAGCCAACTAAGTGGCTATGACATTTTCTTGGCTCAAACCATGTCCAAATAAGCAAATATCAGAAAATGTTTTTCAAAAGGTCGAGAACTTTTCCACACTTCCTCGTATTTCCTACAAATAATGTTTTTGTTGTTGTTTGGCTTTATGCAAAAATAGGATGGAAAAACGCATTAGATGACAAGATGAAAGTTGAAATCTTATGAGGGACTAAGAAAAAAAATTTAAATGATATTGAGACACACATCAAATTATGTATGAAGTTACAATCTTAAAGATAACACTGATCTCATCTGCACATCTTCATGCGACACGAAAAAAAACAAAAAAAAATTAGTCATTAAAACTTCAATTTTCTCAGTTACAATGTTTATGTGCATTGCTATAATCTTAGCTCTGAGAAAAAGATTATCAAACTTTTAACAATGAAAATCTAATTAATATATATTGCATGAAATTTTTCTTTTATGTACCATAGTCTTTCAGTGGGTGTAGTGATCATGGCTCTCCACAACTTCTTTATTCTTTGTATTTCTAAGCAATGCTTAACTTAATCACCCCTCTTTGTCCCTTACTGCAAGATAACCTGATAACAACTTTATAATAGATAAACAATCAAATTTCAATTAAAAAAAAAAATAAATAAATATATAGTCATTAGAAATGTCTTCTGACAAACACAAATGGTTTTGAATTCTAGTAAATAAAAAAATAAAAATAAAAAAATTCACAAGATGAACAAAAAAATAACTCAAATGTCAGAATCTTTTCCCATAAATGTAATGCTAGTGATTAAACCAAACCATTTTTGACAATGAAAAACTCAAACTGACATCAATATTACAAGATGCTTAAATTGAGAAAAAAAGTCAAAATAAATTTCAAATAATCCAGCTTAGTTATCATAAGCAATGTCAGGGATTGGCTGTCCTAATCAAGTGATTAGAAGAGGATTAGCAAAAATGCTAATCCAAAAGTTATCTTGATTAATACAACTCCTATTACAAAAATAAAATAGTTTGTCAAAAGTGAGAAAGTAAAGAAAACACCAGCTTATCTTGAACAAGGAAATATATCCAGAGACTTTGTCACTGCAATTTCTTTCTTCTGAGTACGGCAATATAGCAGTAAATAAACAATCAAGATTTTTATTCAAAAGGTATTATTAGAACTAAAAGCATGCTTTAGATTTCGAAATTGTATTGATCTTTGTCATTTTTATAAAGCTTAAACTTAGAAAAACGAAAATTATCTTACCAAATCATGACTAAGATGAAACCTATGAAAAAATTAATTCTCATCTCTTAAAAAGCTCTCTCAGTATGAAAATATTCCTGCACCCAATTTAGGTTATTCAATTTAAAGTGGTCCTGAGTATGACCGTAAACTGCATCTAGCAGCAAGGCCCCTGATGGGGAGGTTGTGAGGAGCATGGAAGCACCTCTTAATTGCTGTTGTTCCCAGGTCCACTCTGACCCGGAGTGGTAGCACCTGTTAGGGTCCCAGCTATGGGCAAATAGTTAACCCCCACACTGGAGTCAAAACACATTTTTAAAGGACAAAAAGTAATTTTCAGCAAAACATTTCTAAATATAGGGCTGGAAGACATTTTCAGTTTTCTAAAATAAAAAATAAAAAAAACATTTTCATCAAAATCTGATTAAATCAACCTTCTCACTATAACTGAATATTAAAAAAAATACCTTAAAACCCCATCTTTTTGGCATTAAATAACCCACAGTGGTTGATATGCCGTTAAACAAAACTCAAACAATTTAAAGACTCTTGTGAGACTGAAGAAAAATGGGCTCCACATACAGAAGACAAGATAGAGCCATTTTATAAAGAAAATTCCAGAAACGATCAAAAATTTTCTTCTTCTTCTTAAGTATATATAAAAAAGAAAAGAAAAAAAAAAGAAAAAAAAGAAATCAAAATTTAAATGAATTTGGGGAATATTGAAAAAGAAAAGAAGAGTGATAATGATATTCTATGAACTTTTACATTGATTACTAATTTTTATCAAGCGGAGAAATTAATTTAATTTTCTTTGTTAAAGAGTTTAGCAATAAAAATAAAAAATATTTTGTTATCTGTCAAACAAAAATCTATAGTAGCCTATTAAAATATTTATTATCCAGAGTAAGGCATAGAAAAAGCATGAAATAAATAAATAAATAATAAAATAAATATCAGTCAGATAGATTGGTCAAAGGATGAGAACTCCAAAGAACTCTTGGTATTCTACCTGCAGAAAGTGATCATCTTTATAGAATCAAATCATAATTTCAAATTGAAAATATTTGAAATAATGAGTGAAATTTCTAATAAATAGTCAAAAAGAATAGAAGTAACTTATGTGCCTGACATCGGCTCCATGGAGTGTGGGTAATCTACAAAACTTGTTCAGGGAAATTTGGCAGTTGTAAACATCTTTTTGCACTTTACACACACAAATCCATATCTGAGAAATAGTGGATGAATCACCATTACATCAAAAATGAAATATATTTAGAGACTGCAGGACATTTTGGGGGCAAATTTACTCAAATACACTGATGAAAAATACAATTACGACATTACGAATGCACTTCAATTTAGTCAAGACTAAATATAGTATTAACGAAACAGTAGAGTAAATGATCATATATACATACTAACGATGTATACTAGTTCCAAAATAAAGGAGTATATCAACAGTATTCACTCTCCTATAGTAATACACTGTAGATCCTCCTTGAACATTAGACCTGTACTCTTGAATGCATATAACTGGTGCCTGCCATCCTAAAAATATTATTTCCCACCTCTTGTAACTGCAAAAGCTGTAGGTGAGCTAATTGAATGAGTTAGTCATCACTTCATGTTGTACACATGCTCCATGGGAGTTTATGGTGATCATGAAAGTTGTTGAATATTCTTCATATATGTTTAGTAGCAGGGTTGATCATGGGGAAGAGGTATTATCCTACTGAAACTGTATATCACCTTTCAGTTGCAGTAGATTGGAGTATTGCTATTATAATTGAGCTGGGAGCTGCTCAAGCCTCACTTTCCAACCTTGCCAAGAGTTCAAAAGTGTGTTTGCAGTCTTGTGGGCAATGAACTATTTCTTTTTCCATCAACCCCTTTCTCTACTATATTGCTATTACTACGGCAAATGTTCAGATGAGTTATGTTCCTTAGTTTCACAACATCCACAGCCAAAACCCGTATTATTATCATTTCTTTTATATCTCATTGATAAGGAAGAAGTTCTATTCAGACCGATTCTTCCCAAGAGCTGCTTTTTTTATGAAAAAGAAACTCCTGAGAAGATGCTTCTCAGATCACTATAATCTTAAATTCTTTAGTCTAGGGTCTATCATTAACTCCTTTCAACAACCTCATTCTATAATCCCCTACCTTGAAAGGCTCTTGGACCTTATATTGGGTGAACAACAGTGTGTGTGTAAGATTGGTAGTAGAACAAGCTGAACGATAGTTTGGATATAAATGGTGATTTTTCTGAGCATAACTTTGATATGGCACAAGGTTGAAAGTATGAAGCAACCAGTGAGGATTGAGCTCACTATTCAGTCATAATTGATAGAGCAAGAGAAGCTTGTACACCATGTTACACTCTGTTGACGTGGCCAAGCAGCTTACACTATGTTGCCAGAGGTTGGGTCCTTTTGCCATGGGTAAATACATTCTGGAAGATCTACAAGTTGTATGCACAAAAATCATCTTCACATCCATAAAGGTGAAGATCCAACAGAGCAGCATTTAATCTTCATCATAGAAATGTGCACGGCTGTGTTGTGGTTATCTGACTAGAGGCACATATTCTTATAGCAATACTACAAATAAAGACTTCCCAACAGTCCATACTGACACTTCTGAGAGAATGAGTTGTTGGGATCTGTGCTGTGGACATCATGGGTTAATCTTCATCATATAAGAAGCCCAGAAGATTCATTTTTAACCAGTGTTGCTGATATCAAATACACCATGGATGCATCACAACCAACACAATGAAGTTGTAAAGCAGAGATTAAATAATCATAGCAAAAGAAAGGGGGATTTGGCACATGATTATATATTTTTCTTTAACAAGGATTAAACCATAAGGCTAGTGTTTAAAGCCATGTGAAGGGCTCGGCTAAAATTGTCACCAATAAACAAACACAACTGAAACACCAGAATAAATTTTATTTCTATTTTATTATTCTTCAATTTCTGACAAAAAAAAAAAAAAAAAAAAAGAAAAGAAAGTGTGCTGAAATGGTTAATCATTTGACTATAATCCCAATGAAAAATGGTACCAAAAAGTTGAACTTCAAACACTGGATTGCATGAGTCTGTCAGTTAAGTGCCGTATGGGAGATCATGTCTCGTAAGATGGACTAATACCTTTCCCAAGGGTATTTGTGCATAAGTGAATGCAAGAAATTCAACTGGAATTTAAACTCTGCTCCCCAATTTCTTGTTCAAAGTCAATATCCACTGCACCACAACGCACATTGGCATGAGTCTGTACTTATTGTCAAATTAATTTAGAGGTTGAAATATTCAACTGATATTCCCACAAAACCAATGATGACAAAATGATTAAAATTGGGAGCGGGGGAGGAGGAATCTTATTCTCTCAGGAGTGTCAGTATGGACTTTTTTTTTTTTTAAAAATCACATCACCCCAAGCAAGGCGATAACACCACTGATGCGCAGGGGGGGGGGGGCTACATAAGGGTAAAAAGAATGGAAAAGAGAGAACTGGAAACCACATCCTAAGCAGGGAACAAGGGATGAGCCTCTTCACCTGTTCAATAGATGTGGATGGAGTGTGAACCGGGTGATAGTTTAGTCTATCTACTCAAATTGAAAAAAAAAAAAAATAAAGATTGAAAAGATTGGAAAAGAGAAAACCGGAAACCGCATCCTAAACAGGAAACAAGGGATTGTTGGGAATTCTTTATTTGTAGTATTGCTATGAGAATATGTAGATAACCACAACAGTGCCATGCACATTTCCATGATAAAGATTAAATGGTGCTCTGTTGGATCTTCACCTTTATGGATGTGAAGCTGATTTTTGTGCATACAACTTGTAGATCTTCCAGAATGTATTTACCCATGGCAAAAAGACCCAACCTCTGGCAACATAGTGTAAGCTGCTTGGCCACGTCAACATGGTGTAATTACAAGCTTCTCTTGCTCTATCAATTATGACTGAATAGTGAGCTCAATCCTCACTGGTTGCTCCAAACTTTCGACCTTGTGCCATATCAAAGTTATGCTTAAAAAAAAATTTAACTAAATGATCAAAATAATAATAGAAACACACAAGACTTTCAGTATCTGTAAAAACATTAAAACATACCAGAATAATCAGTATTTATTATAGATAGTGAAAGGTTAAAATAAATATGAAAAAAGAGGTAATAATAATAATAATAATAATAAAAAAAAATTTCTGTGACTTATGATTGTAACAACATAAGGCAGTTTCCCCCAACACCAATTTAGTAAAATATTTCAATTCAACGAAATATATTTATACATTTTATTAATAGATTGTAGTATTTGATTTGATTTCAATTAATTATAAACTGTTTTTTTTTGCTCCGTGAAAAGTACCAGTCATGCCTTGTACTCTGAAAAAAATCCAGCTTGTTGTCAATTTAACTTCATGCTTGAACTAAAGTTGCTGTTTAAAAGATTAATGACAAATTACTTCCATAACAAAGAAAACCAAATCACAAGTCGAAACTTGAAAATCAGGGTCAGAAAGAAATGTTGAAGTCTTGATTTGCAGGTTCAAATGTTACCAATGCTCCAATTTGAGAACACTGACTTTTTTTTTTTCATTTGTTGACAGCTGGGGGAGAACACACAAGATTAGCATATTTGAGATAAATTTATGGCCACTCTTGTGATTGACTTGTTTCTATTTTTCTTTTTCCACCACATTTTCCATTGCAGAATATGCTCAACACGCAAGGTAATTCGTCATTTTATTCACTATCTTCTCCCCAATCTCATTATCACAAATCAGGCAGCTTGGAACTGCTCCCTTTATACTGGTACTTTGTTGTAATGGAACTATCTCCCTTATGTGTGTTGGAGAGTTGTTCTTTGAGGAGTCAACAGGCATATCCCAAGTTTCTGGAATCTGTGGAAGCATTGGATTCACAGATCTCAGTTAGCCGATCACTTTCAGATGATGAATCATTATCAAAGTTGCTCATCAACATATCAGAGGCAATGAAAAGGTAAAGATCTTTTACATGCCAAGGCATCCCGTCAACTATTGTTTGTGGACTTACAATGTCTGTCATGTGACTCACTTGATACCTGGAGATACAGCAGCTATGAGGGAGCCTTTGCTCAGACACTGTTCCAAGTTTTGTATAGAAAATGATTTTTACTCAATGTTACTGAACTTATTGTGATCAATAAATTTACTCTTGGATCAGCATCTCACTTGCTGCCTTAGTTCGTGTTTTAGCTTTGCTAGTGAGTATGTTTGATATCCACCAGTGCGCACACATGTAGTCTGAGAAGTGCATCCGTCATGCCTCCTGAAGTGCTAAATTGATGCCCTTCAGATGTCCTGATGTGCTGTGCATCCTTCATTGTAGAGGATGCATGTTGACTGTTGCCAACATGCATCCTCTAACAAAATCCCTGTAGTGAGAGAACTTGCATTGACCCATACCTCATCCTCTACTTGTGCACTACCTACTGTGTGCAGGGTCATTCTGGCATATTCTTGCTATTTCCTCAATAATGTTCTTAAGAGAAGCATCTATCACTTCATCATCCCAGCCAGATGGGATCAATACTATTCTGTGTTTAACAAATGATGCTGCAAAATAAAGCCAGCCACACACAGGAACATGACTCACAAAGTTTTCCACACTGCGAGAAGACGTTACGTCTTGTCAGGATTTCAGGAACTGAAGAACGGTCATTTTCATGTCATTATCTAGTACATGAGTGCTATTCTGTAACAGCTCCAGATCCTTGACGGTCAGACCAAAAGCAGCCGAGTGTTCTTTCATGCAACCTGCTGGAATCATGCTCTTGTCAACATAAATATCAATATATGATGAGGCTTCCTGTCAAACTAACTCTTCTCTTAATGTGGTATCCACAATTGCCTTCATTATGGCTGATGCAACATTCAACCTGAAACCTATTTGTGTCACGCAATATCTTTGCCCTTTGAAGATTACAGTTTGAAAGGGCCAAGTGACGTGTGGATATGCACTTGTCAATAGGCCTGCTGTAGGTCTCAGTTTCAGTGCGCACACTTCGGCATTGGCTGTGTGTGCATTTAAACACTCATTCAACCCTTGATAATCTAATGCTAGACTTTATTCTTGTTTTGCTGCACCACTGCCATCAACAGAATTAAACCTTTTGGAGGACCCAATTTTTTTTTCAGGATAAGGCTGCAACCAACCATTATCAAGCTGGATCTGCAGCTCATAGATGTTTTTCTCCTTGACACCTTTTGGTATTGGGTACTCCATGCATCCTGTTTCTTCAGTTATTGACCATTTGACTACTTCCATGATGCAACTCATATCTTTTTGCTGGGTTCAATTTGTCACAGAAATTGGGTTCTTCTATTTTAATGGAGGCACAATAAACCACCCCATGCTTGGGGAACCATATATTGCTACACACTGTTATTTGGAGTTCACCCAGGAATCGAACCCAAGCAACAGGTCAAAACCCAATAGTTTTCCATCCACTACTAAAATTGCGTCGTGTCGTTAGATCTCGTCCGTCTAGGCCTGGCGCACAGTCACCGGCTTTCATGATTTGCTGCTGGCGCTGATGCACGTTGCCTGCCGTTTTGCCGTTGCCATTACCGCCGTTGCCGCTGCCACTGATGTGAGCTGACAACGCCTACAAGTACGCCGCCGCAGCGAAGCAGAGTCGAAAACAAACAACAGGATGTGAGTTGTGGTGCAGTGGATATCGGCTTGGAACAAGAAATCAGGGAACCAAGTTTGAATTTCAGTTGAATTCATTGCATTCACTTATGCGCAAATACCCTTGGGAAAGGTATTAATCTGTCTGTTCCTTTCAGTTATGGGTTAAATAATAGGACAGATTGGGTTCTATAGCTTTGGTCGTCAACCAGTCTACCGCAGAAAGCAATGGCAATCTACTGTGGGATAATCTTCTGCCCAGTCAGTCATGTCTCTTTCGAGAAATGATCACCCAAGCATGTATTGCGCATGGCACTTAACTGACTGACTGACTAAAATTTTGACAGAGGAGATTTGTATTGTCCATATCAAGTTTAATTCTGCCAACTGTGTGAATATGTGGTGAATATGTTCACTTTTGTCTCTCCCTAGGAGTGACAGGCTAACTTACTAGCGAGTATTTGAGAGTTGCCTGTGTCAACCAGTGCCACTCATAATTCCATTCATGTGAACATTAAGACAGGTAACACCTCATTCACAACTTGCTTAGGGAAGAGACCGGTGCTGATGTCTCATCTTCTTTCTCTCTTCCTGTGCACACTGAATCCATGTGGCTTAATCCTTGGCATCGTTGCACACGACATGTGGCTGACAGGTATCTTGTCAAACCAGGCAGTCCCTGGAAAAGTGATTCCATCCAGAGCATTGATAGCATTGCATACCATCCCAATGTTTAACATTTGGAAGTTTATCAGCTCTGCCTGGTGAAATGCTAGCCACAACCATTTGTTCAGTTACAGTTTGATCTTTCATTATGACTTTAGCTCGATCTAACAGTTAACTTGTAGCCATATCTTCTATCTTGGAAGATGCATGCAGTAGTTGCTTGACATATGTTGGTAATCCTATGAATGCACATACTAGTCCTTGCTAGGATATCCCACCAAATACAGCGGCTAGCTTCTTCAAATTGGTTACAAACACATTGACAGACTTGTTCAGGCACAGTCAGTGTTCCACAAACTGCTTGTAGGGCTCATTTTATCTGTTCAACATCTGCTTTTTTTTCTCTGTATTTAGCTGCTGGTAGACGACAAAAGCTCTGCCCGTTATTCTCAAGGGAAGAACACCTTGATTCTATACAGATCACAAACAAGTTCTGCCTTTTTCAAGCCATTCAGTAACTGCTTGTCCGGTCACTGAACCATCAAATTCAGGTATCAACTTGATGTCAAAATTCCTATTCGTTATAGTGCCAAATTAGCTTGTAGTCAATTTAATCTTGCTTGAACTAAAATTCCTGTTCAAAAAATTGATGTCACAAATTACTTCCACAATAACGAAAAACAAATTGCAAGTTTAAACATGAATATCAGGGGCAGAAAGAAAGGTTGAAATTGTGATTCACAGGTCCAATTTCACTGATCACAAGGCAAAAAACAGTCAGAAAAAGAATTGCCCAAGTTCAAGAACAGCTTTTTTTCAATAAAAGCATTTTTTAAAAAAAATTATTTATTCGTTATTCGCTTGAGGAGAAGACACATTATTATCATATCCAAGATACATTTATGGCAACTCCTGCAACTGACTTGTTTCCATTTTGGATATTTCGTCTTTGGCACATCATGCAGAATATGCTCCCATTTTCTCGGTAAGTAACTTTCTTTGTTGCCACATTTTCTGTCATAGAAAACACACAAAACACTGTCTCATCATTTGATGAGGTAATTCATCATTTTTTTTTCATTACAACAATATTAGCATGATACCAATTCTCAAATTTGGTAGGACATTAAATGCTAAGGAGTTGTTGGGGCCTAAAGTATGGGCAGGGAATTAGAGAAAAAAACAAAACATTCAAACAAGAATACAAAAGTAATTTAGCATAAAATGATAAATTAGGTTTTCTTTTCAGTTAGAGGCTATTTAAGTTATATTTCAAGATGGAGGAGAGCTAAAAAAAAACAAACAAAAAAAAAATCATGTTTACTGATTGCTATAAAAATTAGTTGATGCTAACAATTTGTTTTAAGAAAGAATTCAAATTTCTGAATGCTTGTTTTCTAGAACAATTATTGTTAAAAAGAAAGAAGAAAACTAAATAAGCTTTTCTATGTAGAAAGCAGAGATCAAATAGAATAAGAAAAAAGAATGTCTACACTTATATACTGATATTCTGCAGAATAATGAGCTGCTTTTATATGCTTGTGGAAGCATATAGAAATAAAATTTTTTCCATGTAATTTATCTAATTTTTTTTAAAACTCAGTTTATGCCAAACAATGTGAAATAAAAAGATCTAGATTTGTATAAAAAAAAAAAAAAAAAAAAAAAAAAAGCATTTAACTTAGTTTTATTTAAAAAGACCAATGTCTGTAAAATATATTCCAAAACTTTAGCAATTGTTTTGTTAATGTTATGCACTAATCAGTTTCCAAAATATTTTTTTAATGTTCATATAGCTTAGAAGAGATTAATTTTGTAATATTGCCACAGAATTTACCTTGGCAAAAAAAAAAAAAACTAAATCAATTAAAATGATGATCGTCTTTTGAAACTAAAATGAATTTTGAAAATAAACCATACAGATTTGAAAAGAAATTCTAAAATTGATCAAATAAATAAAGATTAGTTTTAAAGGATCAAAAGCATTAATTTCATAATGACAGTCAGGGTTTAATGACATTTGTGTGCATATGCACTCAATGCACTGCTTTCTTGTAGGGGTTTTCTATTTCATAATCAATGCAATTGTTAGAAAAATCATACCTTTTAAGGCATATGAAAAACTCAAGAAGAATCAACTGCTCATAATCTTTAATAAAAGCACTTGATTTATTCAAGTAACTGTTTCGAAAAATTATACAAATGAATTTATTAAACCATGTTAAAAATATTTAATATTAAGAAACGAAAACATTACAGGAGAAATATCTATTTTACAAAACAACAGAAATACAATCTTGTGAGAAAAGTTTAAAAAAAATAAATCAAGAAGTGATAGATTTGTTTAAAAACATTTTACTCAGCTCATTTCATTAAAAATTCATTCGGTTGTGACAAATTTTTGCTGTGTCGGTTTTTATTTCCAACTATCATCTGACAAATATAATAATTTCATTTCCTATTGCTTTTTGGAAATTTTTTAGTGAAAAGGATTTTCTTTAGATATTTGAAAGCAGAAATAAAGTCAACTCACAGATCTTTGGAACTGCCTTGAACTGAATTTCTTCAAGTTCATCTTTTTGACCCTAAAGGCTTTCAAAGCTTGATTTCAAGATTAGTGAACATGAAAGAAGGAAGGTTTCTGTTTCAAGGCAAATCAGAATGAATAATGGTATTTTTGATTCATATTGTGAGGAGTTTACATGAAATTAGTTGTAAACTTGCCCTATGGAGGGTATTTCAAGCGTGTCCCCACAGAAGTCTGAAATGGTCCTCTGATGACCATTGCTTATACCACAACTACTATTATTAAAATAAAATTAAATGTTTGAAGTAATTGTTAGAAGACAAGCTTAAACTCACCAAGGACTAAATGTGGTCTTTTAATCCCCCAATAAGAAATTTAATGTATTTACAGAATCCTACCTTATTTTGAAAACTATCACAATAATGAACTTTTATGATATCTGGGTGGCCTCCCCACAAAAGACCTTAAGTACCCAACTGAACATCTGAACAATACTGCAGGTGGGATACTGAACTATGTTTTGTGAGGACTTATAAATTAATAAACATCATAGGAAAGAATAACATTTACAGCCACCTATAAATATAAACAAAATACTTTTTGAGGCTTGAATTTCTAGTGACAGGACAAAGGAATAAGAAAAAAGGTTACATAATGGTCTCATCAATTTTCAACTGGATACCTATGAAAAGAAAGATTTGGTTCAGCTTATCTGATGGACACAAATTAAGAATTCAAGTTTAGCATTATATATGGCGTATACATCAAAATCTTGCTAGAAGTTTTTGAAAAATCCCAAACTAAATACATGCTACAAGGTATAAATAATATAGAAAACATAATAATCATAGAAAATTTTGAGGTTATAACTACTGTGGTTGTAGAGTTAGACAATTTCAGGTATATAAAACGTGATTTACTGTAAGATGTCTGTGTTTTATTTTACAAGTTAGTATATCATAGAAAAAGAAAGGTCAATTGTAAAATATACTATTGTGCTTTTTTCTTTTGTCTAATCTTAAATCTTTCAAACCATTCATTAAATAATATTAATACTTATCACAAAAATTACAAGTGAAACAAACAATAGATGAACCTAAAATGTTTTGCGTTGGATAATATTAAGAGCATTCAGTTTTAACAGATTTCATAAAAAAAAAAAATACTCGAGTGGCTTGTGACAGCCATTATACATTTTTGGGGGGAGGGGGGTGCAGAACACTGACATATTTTGGTTTAGTGATTCTAGCATTAGAGATTAAAAGAAAATGAGCAACTATTTTCAACATATTAAGATTTCTTTTAATGTAAAGAATGCAAACACAAAGTTTTGTTTACAGATGGTATTGTGAATTAGTGAACAAGTCAAAAGGGATTTGTCTCTCTTTTGTACCAGAGATTTCTTGTTGAACACAATGCTTTATGATCAGGAGGCCTAGATGAGGTTGGGAGTTAGTTTTTCTAGTCACCCATTATAAATTGCAATAAATTATTCTCAAAATGGAGTGAAAATCATGTGTTGTCCATGTAACTGCATTCAACCAACATTGTAACAAATAAAAATAAAACTTTTGGTTACCTAAACTACAACATATGTTTTCCACAATGTGTCACAGCCATGATGACAGACTTATTAAACTGAACAATTGAACACCTGATGTCACTCAGCTGTTGACCATTTATTTATATAGCTTCATCCACAGCCGAGCTGGTTTTACAGAAGTAGTGAGAATAGTTTATCCAAAACTAAGCATCAAAACTCATTTGCTTATATTAGTCACTTTATGTGTGGCTTTCACAAAGTAAAAAAGTGACTGGTGTGTGTTTATGAATTGTTTAAAACTTAAACAAATTTTAAGCAATGACTGGTGATGAAAGCTGATAGTTGACAAAAACATGGTATACAAGAGATTGTGAGACAAGTAAAATGAATCAAGACTAGTCATACCAAAGGCTAATCTTAATCCAAAAGTCATGGTCTCTATATGTTTCAAGAGGAATTGTCCCTTACTATAAACTCCTTCCAGAGTAATTTCAATAAGTATTGTTCCTAATTAGATTAACTGAAGATATCAAATGAAGAAAAACATCTGGAATTAAGTGAGATGGGATAATATTCCATCAGGAATATTATCCCATAGGATAATATTCCTGATGGTGCTTTGCCATAGGTTAGGGTTAGTTATCAGGCAAAAGCTGTTACAGTTTAACTGAGATGTTTTCACTCATTCATCATAAAACTGTTAGCATCTTTTGATCTTTACAGAATTCATAAAAAAAAAAAAAACAAATTAAAAAAAAAAAAAAATAGTTCACTGGAAGACACCAAAAGGAACTGAGATCAGTTCAATTCTTTGTTGAGAGAAAAAAAAAAAAGTAAAACAAAAACAAAAAAAAAACTTTGGGATGATATTATCAAGTTCCTTGATAGATGGAAGAAGATAGTCATAGAACAAAATAAATATGATGATCAAATTGATTCATGCCAAAAATCTTTTTCTTAATAAACCAAACAAACATTTTGTCACCCCCTTCCTTACTTTCTTGGCCATTCTATCCCGAAATATAAAAATGAAATCCAGGCAATTTCATTTTGAAGACATCTGTGTAAAAATTCAATATGAAAATTCTGTTTAGATAGTTAAAAACTTTCTGTAGTAAAAATAGCTAAAAGCTTCAATGCTAGAGACTTTTTTTTTTACCTTTAGAGAGAGTGATTAAAAGAGAGGGAGTAGTTAAACAACTTTGTCTACCTTTTGACAACCAACTAAATATACATTTGATAAGATTTAATGATTATTTCCCATCTTTCACAATCTATGTGGTAAATATGAAGGTACTTAAAATAAGGCAGAGAAATTAAAGAAAATTTCATTTTTATTGCTTCTTTCAGCAATATATTTTGATATTTGCAAATGTATATAACAAAGAACTGAGAGATTTTTGTCATTTTACATGTTTTTTACATTGGCTTCAGAAAAATGAACAACTTTAAAATGACAAAAAGCAATAAATGCATTTTCAAAAATTATAGAACTAAAATTAAATCTGATAGAAACAAATTCATTGTGCAAAGCAAAAATGCATTTAATGAAAATGAATGCAAGTCTCCACATAATACAAAAAATGCAGTGCTTATCCACTCACACATACACACATTTATTATGGGTAGTCAAGACATCTACATGCAGTAGTCCTAATTGAGTCTCTTATTCTCATACGGACATGTATACAAAGAAAGCATGTGCAAATAATTGGTTAAAGCAAGGAAAAAAAAAAAAAATTATAACTTACAGAAAATAGAAAGAAAGAAAAAAAGAAAGAGTAAAGCATGAGAACAAGTACAATAACAGATTTCAATACATTTTGCCAAACAATATAAGCAGAAGTTTGTCAAGCTGAAAAATCCAGAAAGTGTCTAAATTAAAAAAAAAATAATTTAACTAAAAAGAGAATGTATTAACATCCAATAAAGAATAGAAAAAGAATACAAATAAACAATTTTCTTTATTTTTTAATAGAAAATTATCAATGCAAAACATGTGGAAATCAATTTAAAGAAATTAGTTTTTATAAATTTCTGATTTTCAATATGTCAAAGTATTGAATTGAAAATGTTTTCATTGATGTTACTAATTGATTTTTTTTTTTGTTCACATATCAAAAGAGAGAAAGAAAATTTCTTTAAACAGAGGAACGGAAAAGAGCAACAATTTCTGCTTTTATTGTGACATTATAATTCAAGATAAAGTCAAGCTGCAACCAAATGGTTATGATAGGCATCAACACAAAAAGGGGTATGGGCGGGAATGATGGGGCAAAAGAAGTTTGAACAAAACGAACTGAAACAGGAAACAAGTGGTCAAGTTTAGTTTTAGCTTTTCAGACCAACACTGAATTGAATTACATTTTCATATATATATATATATATATATGTGTGTGTGTGTGTGTGTGTGTGTGTGTGTGTGTGTGTGTGTGAATGATAAATGTTAAAGAGAAGCATTTTAAAGAGAAACATTTGACCACACAGACCAGGGAATTCTGGAGAGAAGAGATTTTACTAGCATTTGTAATAGAAATAATGCAAACTGGTAAAATTATTATATAATAAAAAAATAAATTTACCAAATGTTTGTATTAATTTTATCCCAAGTGCTTAACATACAAACATTTTTAAAATTAACCATCAGTAAAGAAATGTGTGTATGTTTTACTTTTTTTTTTTTTTTTTTTGAGAGATAAGATTTTCAATACCCATTTGATAATAGAATGACAGTTAACAAACACAACTACCAATTCAAATGAGAAAGCTTGGCTGGAGAATTCTTAAAAATAAAACAATAAACCCTCTATACACAATGAAGAGTTGACCACAGGCAGAATTTTAAAAAAATGCATTAAAACAAAAAAACAATATTGATAGATAAGTAAATAAATAATTGATAAGGCTTCTGCACTACAAAAAAAAAAAAATAAATAAAAAATAAAATAAACGAAGAAATCTTTAAGGCAAAGCAGCTGAACAGTGATGAAAAGCAACTGCATGCCTGGTGAAGAGGGAAAAACTAAATTCATGAAACAAGTGAAAATATCAATCTTTGGATAGTTTAAAAAATTCACAGAAGGAAAGATACAATTAAATATATGAAAATAAAACTGTCATTTTACATGAAATAGTTGGAAAAAAAATTCTAATGAATTTATTCCTTTGAATTTCATTTCTTCTGCTCATTTATAAAAAAAAATCTCAGAAAATGTTTTTTGCTAAATGATAACTGATGTGGAATTATACCAAATATTTGAAAATTATGAATTTTATACTGTTTTTATGATAAATGTTTGAATTAATAATTTTTAAGAGAACTTAAATTTTAGGTTCTCATTTTAAAAACAAAAATTTAAGATTCTAAGGATTTTTTTTTAATGTTGTGTGACTCCATTTCAAATAAATAGCTTTTAATTTCAATTATAATAAAAATACAGTTCAATATCTCATTTAGTTTTTTGTCAAAAGCAACAGTAATGTTACTTTCATACTGAAATGTATGTTGACATTTTTTTTTTTTTAACATAAAAAAATACTAATAGAATTAGTCAGGAGAAATTTATCCATTAAAAGCTTCAGTTTCATTTTAGCTCATTATGCAGGGACTAACATTAACAAGATTGGTTTTGTATTTGAAGGAGGAAACTGACTAGAGAGAGAGGGGGGAATCAAAAATCATTTCCCTTGGTTTTGTAGACAATGAGCAACAACAAAGTTGTTTGTTGGAAATAGTAGTAGTTCATATGTTACTGCCATTAGTGATAGAAAATACATTCTACTCTGAGAAATGTAGATTTTAAAGAAGCCAAAATGAATCAGATCTTTTTGATATCATGAAAAAAAAAAAAAAAAAAGAGGTTAATACTTTGTAGGAACAGCAATTGCAATTCTACTTTAACTCTGATGGCCATTAAGGAAACTTGGCAAAGCCAATTAGAATTCCATTATGAATATTATTTCAAAGGGTGGAGGGTTTCTTCAGAAACCTGGGACAAGACAAATTTATTTCTTATTGTTGCTAGGGAAAATAAATAATTTTATCTTGAGGTAGGGACAGGCTGAGAAGGAAGGTTACCCTTTAAATTATTTACATCTGTATCCCACCCCCTACTTGAGAAAGAAAACCAGGGTCTGTGATCATAAAAAAAATAAATAAATAAATATTAATTTTCATGAAGGTCACAGCTGATGGTGCAGTTGAGAGGTGTGGGGATTAGTTGTTGATGGCGAGTCATAACAAATTGCGAACAGCTGGCTACTAATCTACATGCCTGAACTAAACAACACTATACTAAGACAGCTTACAGCGAACCCTTTGTCTTGTGTGAAGCTCCGGGGCATTCTCACCTGCGCCATATCGTCCAAGCAGTTGAAAATATATTTTCTGGCTTCCTTTGATTTGATTTTCGTTTCTGCTTCATGTTCCTCTGGCGTCTGAAGGAAAGAAAGAAGCGAAAAAACTTTAAACGAAAGGAAAACGAGCAAAAGCTATTTCATCTAAATTAGCTTTCAAATTATTAGATTAAAAATTGATCTGAGTGAATATCACATACAGTCAATTACTTGGAGAGCATTTTTTCCTGGTAAAGAGGAAAATACAAAAAGAAATATAAAATAAAATAAAAAGGTTTTTTTTTTCATTTAACATTTCATTTATTTATGTGCTAGTAAATAAAAGGAAGAGAAAAGAAAGAATATAATGAAACAAATACTATTTAAGAGAATAGAAAAAAAGTTTAAACTGGTTACCAGTCATATAAAAAGGTCTTTAAAAGAAACATTTAATCATCAACTATTTTAAAACCAACATTTATATCTCCAACTCATTTATTTAGATATCATGGTCAAGAGAAATGTTGAAAATCTCTGACAATCTAAAATTATTGGTGATTTGAATTATTTTCACAGAATGAAAAGTAAAAGTTTTAAATTAAGAATACCATTAATTTGGATGGGGAGGGGATTTTGTATTACATCTAAATGAGGTGTGAATTAGAAGACTTAAAATCAATTCTATACATTTTTGAAGCCTAGCAAATCTTTGGGTGTTAATATATATTTATATAAAAAATAAAATATTAAGTAGTACATGTTCCCTGCCCACTCCAGGTATATATATTAATTTAACCCCTCTAGGTAAAAAAACAAAAAAAAAAAACAAAAAGAAAACTAGAGAATACTGACTGGCCCCTGTACCAACAACTACAGAAAGTGGATAGACAAAGTTTTTCTTCTCTTTTCTTACTGCTAGAGAAATACCAAAAATTATTCAAATTGAAGAAGTATTTGAAAAGGTTAAATGAAATTCACTAGATGTGCATAGGGGAGCCAGAAAAATAAATTTAATCAGATTATGTATTTTAATAAATTGATGAGTCATCAGATTTGTTGTTTTTGGACAATGCATGTTATTAGAAAGCAAATTACAAATGTGTGTCTGTTAGTAATTTTGTTAAGAAAAAAATATTGATCAGGGTAATTAATAAGTAATTATGATGAAAGAACAAACAGAAACATTTCCTTTTCCAACATTCTGCTGAAGGATAGAAGTGGGGAGATAGGAGTGAGAGAGTGTCTACTGATTTTTAAAGGAAAGAAAATAAGTAAATGCCACTTTCAGTGATTATATTCTAGATATGAAATCTAAAGTACAGTTAACACTAAAAAAAAGTAATGTGCATGTAAAATTAAAATACAACTGAATAATAAAACACATCAATAATGTGGGGGGAGCGGGAAGTATTCTTACTAAAGAAAAAAAAAAGAAACCATCTGAATTCCAATTATGAACCATCTGAATTCCAATTATGACTTTCTTTTTTTAAATTTTCTTTTTTTCTTTTATATAAAATAAAATCAAATTTCTAGACAGTCAGCATTTGGTCAACAAACATGATTTTCCTTAATACTTTGATATTTCCAATGTCCTTTTCATAACATTTACTGCTACTTGCCTGTGTATAACACACAGTAAATATTCTGAAAATACATAGACACATATGCATATCTCCTCCTAGCATCTTGAAATAGCAAAGTTGAAAATTATTTATATTTTAATTGAGACATTTCAAAAGTTCCTTAAAGTTTAAAACTTTTCTATTTCTTTTTACTAATTCGGTTGCTTGCAATAATATAGGTTATATATATATATATATATATATATATATATATGTGTGTGTGTGTGTGTATGAAGGAAAAGAAAATGATCAGTTTCTGAATTAAAACAAGAACAAATTCTATGTGATGGATTTTAACTCAGAATAGAAGCAGAAATAGAACAGGTTTCTTTTGCAATCTGAATGTTTCTGACCTAAAAATCAACTGGTTTTCTATCTTTTAAAGCTCAACATGAAAATATAAATATTTAGGACACATAAATGGAGATTATCTGGTATTGAATATTGTTAGCAACACCTGCACAACTTGTTCATGCTCTCACACTGCTAATTCTCAGGATTAAGTTTGAATAAATCAATTTTCCCAAAAATCCCCCATTCCCTGTTCAGATAATACCCCCCCCCCCACTCTTTATAGTAAGGAATAGAGGTTACAAAACTTTTAGTAATTACTGGGGTCAAATTGAGATTTTCTCAACAACCTTTAGTAAGTAAGACATTTTACACAAGAGAAAATAAAATGATTTCCATTGTGTTCAATAAAGTTACTTAAGAAAAAAAAAGTACTTGGGTTTGGCAAGCCAGAGAAAAGAATACTGAGCTGTATTACATGAGTACTTATGGAAATTTTTTCTACCGATTCTAAAACTTGGAAAGCAATGATAATGGGTGAGTGGGTGGACGGTACAAGCCATAAAATTAATGTAATTCCGGAATAAGCCAGTAAATAAATACAATATGACAAAGAAATTGTTTCAGTTAGTTTTTGAAATTAGTCTACAAAGAAAACCTGCTAATTATGTAATTTATGGGTCCTTAAATATAAGAAGTATTTAACCAGTAAAATCTGATTGGGCATTTCTGAGTTGTCCAAACAAGTGATGATTAATTCTACTGTACTGAAAAAAAAAAAAAAATTCAAACCTGTCTGGTAACCTAAAAGAGGAAGCAAATATGTGCTACCAATTGTAGGTCAAAAAATAAGTGGGGAAAGACAATTGAGTAAGTAAGGCATATGACTAGCATAGATACTTGAGTAAAGCACAAGTTTTTATGATCAGTTTTTTTTTTTTTAGGAATAAAAAAAAAAAAAAATAGGGGGTTTGCACTATACACAGGTAACTTTTTTTGAAGAGGTTAAAAATCATGCATCTTTGGTGACTGATTGCACCAAACACAGGTAATTTTTTTCCTGGAAGGTTTAAAGTTCATGCAAAAGGATTCAGGATTTGCATTATGAAGTCAGCTTAAGTATATATTGTAGTTGATTGGTAAAGAAAGACTGAACTAAAAGTATATAAGGGGGCAAGAAATATATGTACCACCACTAGTGAATTAAATGACTGTTAAATAATAAGGTCCCAAAGATGATAAAGCTTCATCCCAGAAAATAAGAAATAAAAAGGTTAAAATTACTAAAGAGCAGTAAAAGCCTTAACAATTAAGAGAAATCAATAGAAGAATTGGTAGAGCCAAGATTAAATACCAGATTCATATAAATATTTTTTTAATGTTTTGTTGAAAACAGAAAAAAAAAATTTACAAACAAAAATTAATGAAAATCATTTGATAATTTAAATCTATAAAATACACAAAGCAAACTTGAATTAGACATAAATAATGATTTGAAAAGTAGTTTTTGCAAAAAATAAAAATTGTGTAGACATTTACATGAACCAAGATGTAGAAAGTGATATTTTAAAAATTATAAGAGTAAAATATGCTTTGTTGGAACAGAGGTTTTGCTAAAATTATAAAAATCAAGAAAATAGTTTTCTGTAAGATTAATGGGATTTTAATTCAAATTTGGATGTTAGAAAATAAATGAGAGGAAAATATTTTATCAATTCAATTTATTGAAGAAAAAAAAAATATTAAAGAAATTTGCTAAGATTTGTTTAAAGCATTCAGTAACAACCAACAAAAATTCAGTCTTCAATAGAAATGTTACATTGATAACAATATCTACCACTGTAGACAGGTGGAGGTTTTTTTTTGTGTAGTCCTAAAAGTGGTTAAAAGTTAGAAACGTCACCATTATCATTTGTCCATTTTAACTAAATTCAATTTGATTTCTGCATCAAATGACCATAGATAAGAGAGATATTACAGAACAGACTAACAAGGACTTAATGTTTCATCATAAGGTTTTATTTTAAATATTATCAATCATTAATAGACATTTGCAAAACAGATTAATCTAGAAATAATTAGGCACAAGAAGTGATAAAAGTTTGAAAAATGCAGGTTCAACAAATCAGTGTTCAAATACAATTGGTAATTCACGACATTTGAGAATTTAGAAAAGCATTAATGGAATCACAAGCATCATCTATTTTAATTGAATAAGAGAATATTAAACAATCATTTCAGCATAGGAATTAAAAAAAAAAAATAGCAACAAAATGCCAGGAGGTAAATACAATTTGAAAATTTTATTCAAGGCTGATAAAAATTCAGTAGAAAGCCACAAAATTAGAGAAACTGAATTTTCTTTTTAAGGTTATAAAAATCTTTCATGATAGAATGGAGAGACATTTACAGCTAATGACCTGAGTGATATTTTTCAATCTTTGTAAAAAAAAAAAAAAAAAAAAAATCTACATATTGATGAAAGATGTTACAACTTTTAAGATGTTTTATTTATGAGCACAGTCAGGGGTAACTTATTTGTATAAAGCCTGCTACTGAGATGACTTTGATATTTGTAAAATGAGAATGGGAAACCTTCACTTTAATTAAGTTTCTTTTTCTCTGCATATTAAGGAATTTGAAATGTTTCCAACTCAAGTGAGCTATTAGAACAAAATGCACTTATCAAGTGGCAAGCCTGGATGCAAAGTCATGTCACAGTTTGGGGTTAGCAATTGATAGGCTTTCCACTTACTGAAACATTAGCAGAAAAAAATACAGCAGCTAATTAAAGCCTGAGAAAATGTCATCAGATGACATATGTAAGATGAGAAAATGTTCAAGAGATAGAAGATTATCATTATTTCAGGACAGGTTAAATACTGCAAAGTGTATCAGTCTATCTCTTCAGAAAGCGTGTCAAGCCTGCAAAATATAGAAATATGCTATCGGCAGAACAAATACCTTAAGATATCTTTTTACGACTTGAATTCAATTCTTTTGTGGCTTCGGCCGTAGAGACAACATGATGCCAAGCATCAACACATTTTGGCTCAGAAATTATTGCCAAGGTTTCTCTATGATGCTTACTTTCTATTACAATCACAGCAGTTATCTCTACCAGCAAGAAAAAAAAAAAGAAGTTTTCTATGAATGTAGATCTCTCTATTAGCAAAAAGTTTAAACTGGGGGGGGGGGAAAAAAAAAATTCAGCTATCGTTGGCAGTTATTTTAGAAATAAGGACATATTTTGTAAAGTCATCTTGGCAGTACATTTAATTAGAGGAAAAAAAATGTTATAATACTGTAAACTAAATAAAGAAACAACATTGATATATTGACTCATGCAAATGAGATTAGGTAAGAGGCATCATCAAAATATTAGAGTGTAATCTTTAAACTGATATTTGAAAATCAACTCAAGGTCTTTAAAAATATCTGTATTTATTGAAATGCTTCACTTTGACGAATTTAATTTTGAGTTGTACCATACATATGTGATTTTTTTAAAGGATTAATCAAAATTAAATTTCAGTATAGTAGGTAAATAAGAAAGCTGGTATCAATCCTGTACATTGCTAGTCAAGTATAAATTCTTGACACTTAAGGCAAGTCTATAGTATGAAACTAATGTTATGAGAGAACCAGAAAAATACAAAAAAAATTTGATAATGTGTGTGTGTGGGGTGATGCCTATACATGGTAAACAGTACAGGTTTTATGGAAAAAAAATATCTTTCTAGAAACTACCAAACATCAAACTATTCCACGTGAAAGAAAAGATGAAG
This sequence comes from Ascarosepion bandense, assembly GCA_037127315.1. NCBI lineage: Eukaryota > Metazoa > Mollusca > Cephalopoda > Sepiida > Sepiidae > Ascarosepion > Ascarosepion bandense. The sequence goes on along the minus strand of JBBBDQ010000884.1, from coordinate 212,469 downwards.
AGTTAAGGTGTTTCATTAACAACTGACATAAATAAATGTAGATAGTTTTATATCATCAATTGGGCTCATCCAAAGATTACTGCTTTTATTTTTAATCTAATAAGCAATATTTGAAAGCGAAACTGATCATGTCATAAGATTAGTTCAAAATGAGGTGTAATATATGAACAGCAAGTGGCATTGCAGAAAGTAATATTTGCTACTTGTATAGATTCTGACTAAAATACTGCATTTTAGCTTCTGGTTGGTCTTCCCACAACAAGGCGGTGAAAGGAGAAACTGACACAATTGTTGGCTGACCTTGGAACTAAAATAAATGTAGGAAAAAAAAAAAAAAAAAAAAAAAACTTTCTCCCACCTGCACTGCATTCAGACATGGGTATGAGGGTAGAAAATGACTTGGATTAAGTTTATCTAAGTGAAGCTTTATTTTGCACAGGGATTAAAAAATAAAAATCAAATTAAAAAACAGAAAGTACATCTAAACACATGTAATTTAAGTTTACATAACAGAAGATATGCAAACATTATCACAAAAATCTTAAGCATTGTAAGAAATTGAGCCATGGGAATATTTGTAAAACATATCTATATAGTTTGGAAACATTTGATAAACATATTTGTAGGTGTCCAAACATTATTTGCTTTCTTTCACTATCATTAAATGGATAGTTATATCTAGAGCTAGTCTTGTTTTATAAGAAAACAAGAAAAACTGAGAAAGTAGTTTTCTGAATTTACAAGTAAAACATTCTAAGGAGACAGAGAGAAAAGAATTAAAAACCAATATTACTACTGTCTTATAATAGTAGCTACATTTAGTGTATAAAATTTGTATGCAATTGTAAATTATTATGAGATAGTGACAGTATTAATAGTACTAAAAGTATTAAAAAAAAAACTTTTTGTACATCAATAGATTAGTTTTTGTCACGGTTGCTGATAGGAGCAATAGTATTGCTGCTTAGGCAGGTAAAAGGAGAGATTTATCAAAGTAGACATTGTCACTTCATCAATCATAAAATGCCAATGACAAAAAGCATAGTCATTAAGTGCAGAGAGAGAGAGAGAGAGACTGCAAAACCATATTTTCAACTATTCAGAATTGGTTTTACATGCTGACAGCTCATACATCATATGACACCACCATATCAATGTCTATATGTCATATAATATCAAACATTTTGTTAGTCTTTCCAGTAATATTAAAACTAATTCATATTAGAATAGGAAAGCTAACATTAATATTTAGAAAAAGAGCATTTCTTCTTGTAATGAAATAATCTTAGGGAGCAGAAGAAAAATGTAATTTTTTTAAAGGTTCATTTTTGCTACAAAAAGAGCTATTTATACAAATTGATTCAGTCAGTCAGTTAAGTGCCATACGTGATGTATACTTGGGTGATCATGTCTCGAAAGAGAAATGTCTAACTGGGCAGAATATTATCCTGCAGTAGGTTGCCATTGCTTTCTGTGGTAGACTGGTTGCCAGCCAAGGCTATAGAACCCAATCTGTCCTTTTATTTAACCCATAACTGGAGGGAAGAGAGATTAATACCTTTCCCAAAGGTATTTGCATGCAAGTGAATGCAAAGAATTCAACTGAAATTTGAACTCGGCTCTCTGATTTCTTGTTCTGAGCTGATATCCACTGCACCACAATGCACATCCCAAATTGAATGATTTAAAAATAAAATTTTGACAATACTATGCTTTGTGATAAATTTAAAAACTATTTGTATGGGTAATGGAGTTTTTTTTTTTTAAATGTGAAATACAAATCTGAATAGTATAACAAGTTTGTCATATTTTTAAAAACTTCATTTAATGAGAGGCAATTGCCATCATGCTTCAGCTTTACTTACTTTATAATAAACTTTGATAAAATAGAATAAAAAAAGGGTTTAAGGCAAATAAAAAAAAAATTCAATTCCATTTGAAACCCAGGCTTATAATAAAAGCAAATTTCACTAACTCTCCAAACACATGTGATCATGTTAACAGTTTTAAATATCTATATACATATATCATTTTTGAAAAACAAAGAAAAAGAAACAAGACAATCTCCTGGCACATCAACCATTCAGCAATTATCAACAACAAACCACCTGTTGTAAGTAAGAGAAAAATAAAAATAAAAAAAAGCTTGAAAAGATTAATTATTTAATAGACAAGGATCAATTATTGTAAATTTATACAAATTTCTAAATTAGAATCCATACAAAATACATTATTATTATTGCTTAAAAAATAACTTCAACAATGAGAGAAAAAAGTGTTAATAACTTCACTTCATTCACCTGAGTATTTTCTCTTCATGACTCAGCGTCTGCAGAAGAGAAGCATTAACAAGAGATATACTAAAAGACAGAATATTAGAAAATATCACAGTAGCTTTAACAACTTTATTTATAAATAGAATGCAGTCAGCTAAGTTGATGTTGGTGCTTTCATTCCTGCCGTAATTGGTAATAATCAAAGGAAATTCTAGTCATATTTAAAATGAGGTTTTTTGCTTTATATTCTGATACAAAAATGAAAATGGCTCAAACTTCACCTCAAAAAAACCTTAAATTTTATTATAGTATGTGAATTTAATACAGGTTTTACTATATTTTCTTTGATCTTTATTTTTATAAATTGCTCTTGTCTTAGAATATACAATATGACAATGAAACTACAGTGGAATGACATGAATGCATGTATATAAAGTAGGCTTGGTTGGGTATGTGAACCAATACCAACAACCATCTAGTATTGAGAACATGTAATGAGCAAGCTATTTCTTTTATTTATTTATTACAAACAAAACTTGCTTTTTTATGAACCACTCTGGATTCAATAACACATTTGGTATTTTACTGAGACTATTAAAAATATGATTGCACATCTGTTTTCAGGAATATTGTAGAAAATGGTTTTAGAGAAGGAGGATGATAAATGAGTGTAACACTTGCATTGTGTCTAAATGAACCATCAAACCCATCTCTGAGTGGGTGTGTCATGGCACATTGTTAAGAACATAGATATGAGCAATAGCAAGCAGCCAGGCAGTGGCTGGACAAATAAGTAGTAAAACAGGAACTTTATTAACACCCTTAAGAACCATATTGCAAAGGATCCAACAAAACCCATTTATAAGGTAACTGGCAAGCTAAAGAATAATTGAAGACCATCAGAATTTTTGTATATAACATAAGCCTTAAATCATATCAGAAAGCCAAGGTACTTCTTTACAAAATCTATGAAGACCAAAAGGCAAGAGAGGTGCAAGAAAGTGCTTAGGTACCTCAACAGTCATGGGTCTTCTATTAAACTATTCTTTATTGGGAAAATCTTAATAGTGGAACCCTATTTGGAATGTTAAAACAAAAAATATCCATATCTAACAGTCAATGATTGAGGTCAAACCCATCTTCAGAACTAAATATCTAAGCTTAAGTCATGACCACTAATAGAGAAAAAAATGCTCCCATTTTTCTACAGGTTTAGAGAAAAGGATGGGTGCTGATGCATTATGCAGGGTCATACCCAGAATTGTTCTCTCAGCCACACAATGTGCAGAATTACAGCAAAGTTGACTTTGTTGATTTTTAACCAGCATACCTCTGGTCTTCCCCCAGCTTGGGTTAAACCTGAAACTGTAGGGGTTGTGTGCGCATCATTTTTTTTAAGCAGGCCACAAACAAAACCTTCCACCCCAATTTCAATGTCATCAAGGGGGAAGTGGTCCAATAAATTGTTATACAACATTTTGAGGTCAGGTTGAGACAGGAATTGAAAATAATGGAAGGAACATTTGAATAACATTCCTTTTAATATCATCTATTGGTTTCATTAATAAGCTTTTGTATTAATAAGCTTATTTATACATAAGTGAGTTTTGAAAATCTTGGCAGAGTTTTTGTTTCCTCACCACCCTGTATACATTACGTCCCACATGATAAGCCATTTGAGGTTTTAACAATAAAACAAATACTGATCAAGATGAAAAGGCTTATTTGATGGATGATGGCAACATCCGTGCAGGTGGAATTTGGTCTGTTCTATGTCGGCTAAATAAATGGTAGTCACTGACATTAAAATCTGAAACTATAAAGAGAGGGAGAGAAAAATTCCTAACAACTGCAGATTTTGAAATTGCAAATATGCTTGACAGGTACTACCAAATTGCAAAGATGTTTGATAAAAATCCTGTACAATTGATATGGGGGTTGAAAAGAAGTTGAATCACTCATATGTGTCTTGTATCAAGTTGTAAAAAAGACTAATTTTTAAACAATGTGGCAGTAAAGAAATGTGGAGAAAAAACAACCATGTTGGGTGAAATCAATAACTCGACCTCATTTAAAAATAGCTAATGAAGATGTAAAAACTGATTTTTCAACCATTCTTTTCACTTAAAAATATTGTGTTTCCATAATGAGACAGGTAGATACAGCAATAGCTGGGTGGCTTCAATGAAAATTATCCTCAAAAGTTGAGACTTCAACAAGGCAAAGTGGAGTGGTGTTTGAAAAGAGGATAAATAGTGGGGTTATAGCAATTTTCAGATAGAATTAAGATGACAGCTCAGTCATATGTGGACTTTTTTTTTTGAAGGTACATGTGGAATCATATTTTGAGAAGTCAAATATTTTCAGGAAGAAGATTTCTATGCACAACAATGGTCTCCATCACATCTGGTCAAGTAAACTAATGAATAACTGAAAAAAAATTGCCTTCAAAGATGCTTGCTTGATGAAAATAGGCAGCTTGTTTGTTCTAAAGGAAAACTTGCAACATTCTGAAGGCAAACATTTACATTGGCCAACAGTAATTCACTAGGAAAGATGTACTTGAGGGTGCTTTTCTGGATGAAGAAGTACGACAGCTCACAAAGATCAACCGATTTCACAACACGGATCATACATTTCACATTAACCTTGTCTTTATAACGTTCATCATTATAATGACACACATTGTATAATTATAATTACAATATTCTTGGAGTTTCAGTAAACCTCATTAATAATGTGAAACTTGGAAGATCTGGTGGGGGAGACAAATTAAAAAGGCCGATTATGTTAAATATTCTGCCTGTACATTAATAGTTGATGTATTTTTTGTGAGTCCTTTCAAGAGTTCTGAAAATTAAGAGATATTTTGTTAAAAAAAAGAAAGAAAGTGCTTAGTAATGCAAAATGCAGAGAATTATACAAGATAATGTTAATTCTCTTGATACAAACTGGTGCTTCTTTGGCCAGTTTTTGTTCTTTCTTTAGATCAAGAGAAAATCAACTTTTAACAAAAACAATTTTTTTTTTTTTAATGTTCAGCTACAATAGTTTTAAAAGATATCATCTGTGTATATATTTGTCAAAGTGATCAAACATCTTTAAATACCTCAGTTACGCAAAGTGTTAGTCTTCTCCCAATGATGGGCTACACAACCATTGGTCTGAGAAATTTGTCTTTGGTATTTAGTGAAATTATCAGAAGTAGAATAGTTTGACAGGTTGAAACATTTGGTAGTCAATCATTTCATATTCTTTATGTAGATGTTGCAACACAAATGGTAAAAGCAACAGCATTGAAATCGAATTGCTGTAAATTTGTTTTTAAGATGTTCTTAGTTTCTCTTTAAACAAATTTCAGAAATCTATTATGAAACAATAATCAAGTAATTTATTTTTGTGAACAAGAAAAAAAAATACTATTTATAACATTGTCAACTTGGCTTGCTTCTGTTCACGCCTAAGCTCTATCTAAGTACTAAGGTGGTTATTATTTTGAGAGTAAAAAAATCTTTAATTGGACTACAAAGGAAATTATTTATAAAATTATTTCATAAAAATTAACAAACTAATTACAAAATCCCAGATTGAAAACAAATAACAGAAGTTATTTTGAAAAACTCGATTTGTAAATCTGAATAAGCAACTTAGTTATTGCCATTAAGAACAGCTAAATTGGGCAGGATATAAGACATGCTGGTAGGTATAAAGGATACTAGCATTTTTGATATCCAAGTTTTGTGTAATATTTCCACATGCACACACAGACAGAAAACACAAAAATGCTGATTTTTAACAATTGACTTGATATAGCTTATTTAGTATAAAAGTTCATTTTTTTTAATTCTGTTTTTTTATTATTATCAACATTAATATTATTGACAAGTTAGTATAAATGACAATCAGTGTTGGGGTGCTGATCAAGCCTTTTGTACAGAGAAACAACAGTGATGATTTCATTAGACTATGTTTCAGGTTGGATGAATAAATAGAAGTTGGTAAAATAAATTCTAGTGAATTTATTTTAAGAAACTTGTAATTTACAGGAGAGCTATTGATATCTGAAATTTAATGACTGGCTCTATTAAAAATTATACTATTTCAAAGATGACAGAAGTTCAAACAGGCTGAGATTCAAATATAGTCACAAATGCTTACAGAAGGACACTGACATGCTGTACATGATTGCTTTGACCAAATTGAGTGAAGCTGAACAGCTAATTGCCTATTTGGGAATAGTGTTACAAAAATTAAAAGAAAATCAAATTCAATAGACTGAAGATGTAACAGTTACTAAAAGATTGATTTTAGCTAAAACATTTTGTATTGTAAGAATAATGCTTTTTTTGTATGTAAATATTGCATTAACAATTTTTGAAAGATAATGACTTTTTCCACCTACAAGTCTATAGCTGATGGGGGAAGAGATGGATTCGTACCTTTCCCAAAGGTATTTGTGCATTAAGTGAATGTAATGAACCCAACTGGAATTTGATCATAGCTGATTTTTTATTCCAAGCCGCTATCTATTACACCATCTGCACATTACTATTGCCAAAAAAGACATTGCTATTAAAGGAATTAATAATATTATCGGGAGGAAAGAAAAAAAAGTTTAAAACTGTTAGATTCTTTGAATACCAGAGTATTTCTAAGATCATTAAGTGACAGCAATTTGATTTGGGGGGGGCCGTCAGATGGGGGGGGGGGATTACTTCTAAAACACAAGAAAACAAAATCTATTGATGAAATGAAGAATGCAAATTAAAAGGCAATTTGCATGAATAAATTGTTTATGTGGTTGAAATAGATTAATTTCATCTCATTGTTCTTTAATATCAATCTTAAAATGTCATTCTTTGTTATTAATATCACATCAGTTGTCAAGTGGTGTGTGTGTGCATGTATATAACTAAATCTGGCAATTTGACATGCTTAAAGAGGGCTTAGTGGCTCCTTGAAAAGTCATATTGAGATTTCAACTAAGGAGAAGAACATCTGCTCCTGTTGAAGAGATGGCTGCAAACCATGGGATTAGATTAGGAAAGAAAAAAAAAAACAAAAAAACTAAACATTATAGGAAGTTTAGTGTTGAAGACAAAATAAGAATTTAGTATCTATTTGCAATCCCTCCAAAATCTTTGTACCATTTTGAAGATGACATTCTGTGATAGTGATGGAACACTCAAATGTCCATTACTTGTGTTCTTGCAACAAGTTGGGTTTAAAAGCAGAGCAAAACCAGGGAGATCAGAAGAAAGCCTAAAACAGGCAGCTAAGCCAGAGGGAATTTGTCTATGGAAATCTTAGTAATATTTGAATGGACAAGAAATGTACCACAGATTGTTTAAAGCCTGATACTGAAAAAGAGATTTTGCCTTTTAAGCTATGTCAATGGATTGAAAGAGAGTTGTTGAAATAAAAACAGCAAAGAACAGTGATTCAAATCATTTTCAAGCTGACAATATATTAGGATATGATTATAATGAAAAACAAAAACAAACTGTATTTAAGTAGTAAATTTTGAGAAAAGAGAAGCAAGTTTCTTAAAAGTTAAATGTTTTTCTTTTAGTTTTAAAAGTAATTTTTTAGTAACTGTCTGCAACTATATATATATATATATATATATAAAACCCAGCTAGTAAGTAAGCAGAAAACAATTGTTTCTACCAGTTTAAAATGAAATGGTATAACGATAACAAGAGAATAATTCACTTTCTTTCACCAGATAACTGATCCACAAATAATGAAGACCATTTGTTCTTACAAACTCTGTATTACAAATCAATGAGAGAGAAAGAAGAGAACAACTCAAAATTACAAGGTATATAAAGAAGACACTTACTTTTAATCGCCAAAAAGGATAATTGCTGTCTGTATTTTCACGTATAAAAAAGCGCGCAGTCTTTGTCGCAGAACTAAGCATGTGTTCTGCTGGCATGCCCTGCGTTTGGGAAATGTAACGTATCTGAAAACAAAGAATAAATTTGTTGAATATTTAGAATGAAACAAAAATAAAGTGAAACATTGAAACTGGTGGAAATTTTATCACATGTACCAAAAAGGATTTCATTTTAAAGATCAACTACAACATTCTGGCAAGCAATTTCTTGATTTTAGTTGGAAAGAGAAAGTTTATGAGGATGAGAGACAAAGGAGAATGAAGTACAACCAATGGAAAGATTCTGTTTTACACAACATAATATCTTACTGACATGCAAGAGGGTGTGGAAAAGTTCTTCATGTGACCTACTTTACCAAAATATGATCAAAAAAGAATTTTTTGTTTTTTTGCCAAGGATTTCTTAGTAAATGTAGAGAAAAGTTCCTCTTGTATATATTTCCAGAAAGATTATAACATAATGGCACTTTGCAGGACCAACTAAGTGTAAGCTCAGAAGAACATTTGATTAGAAATGCTAAAAACAACCATAGTAATGAGGATCAATGACGATCCTGAAAGCCATTGGACTTTAGCCTGTTTGAAAAACTGATAAATGGATTGAAAAAAAAAAAAAAGTGAAGCTTAACTAGACAAGTGTTAAGTACGAAGGTTGTGCATGCTGAATTGCAGTCGGACTGGTTTTCACAATGATATCTGTTATGGTGCCCTCGTATGAGGAATGGACTCTTCCTCTTGTTATATGTAATTACCTGAAGGAGGCAGTTAAGAAGATAGTTGACGACAGCTAGTATGCAATTAAAGCCAGCTACGATTCAGGCAGTAAGCTGTGTAACTGTACCGCTCAGATTTATTTATTTCTATTTACTTATTACTAACACTTCCTTTGTATATGTTGTTCTTGTTATACAAATACACTGTTTTAAACCTACCTCCAGTGTTCTGTGTCTTAACTTCCGGTCAAACCAGTCACTACAACTTCCCGAATTGGTGACAAAGATCCACAACAGTAACACTAACAACACAATCTAAACAATGTTAAGCTTTAACTAATGCTTTCACAGAACAAAACTGAAGTCAAATCAATGTCTTATGATAATTTTGAATATTTGTGTAAAACCAAAGCAGATTAAAAGAAAATTTGTTGTTTCATAAAAAAAAAAATACAGTAAGAATAAAACAAAAACATTCTTTTGAAATCAATATAAATGCTCAAATGATCCTAGTTACAAAAATTAAACAATTTTATGTTACTTAAAATAAACTAAGGCACCAACAGAAAAGATTGTTTAATTTTGGTTTGTTAAAATATTAGAAAATATCTTAAGAGTATCTGACAAATGTATATTGTGGTGCAATAGATATTAGCTCGGAATGAGAAATTGGTGAGCTAAGTTCGAATTCCAGTTGAATTTGTTACATTCACTTACACGCAAGGAAAAGCATTAATCCATCTCTTTCCTCCAACTATGGGTTAAATAACAAAACAGATTGGGTTCTATAGCCCAGGTTGGCAACCCATCAACTGCAAAATTAATGACAGCATACTGCGGGAAAACATTCTGCCCAGTCAGTCATGTCTCTTTCAAGACATGATCGCCCACGCATGTATGGCACTTAACTGACTGATCAGAAAAAAATATTGGATTTTTTTTTATTGTAAAGATTCCTACACTGTTATCTAATCAAATGGCTGACAAAAAACTCATAACTTATTTCCTTATAGTAAGCTATATATCATAAAATGAAACACAGACACCACTACCTGGGTTTTGACCACACTGATCTCCGCAGGCAATATATATACCTGTTTCCTTAACCTCAGTTCAGAGTTCACAACCCTGCACTACAATTTATCATCGAAGTCTATTTTTTGCATGGCTGTGTAGTATGCACCTTGCCAGGGCTACATATGATCATTGATTCACACCCATCCTTCTCCTAGATTGGCTACCAGCCATAACTAGAGAGCCCATCCTATTCATATCCTTTCTCAAGGAAATTTGTGCAAAAGTAAATACAATGAACTTGACTGGAATTCAAACTTGCCTTTTATCAATTTCTCATTCTGAGTCTAACCAGTACACTCAACGTTTCTCATCAAATTGGTTGTTTTAACATTCTCTTGACAATACCATAAAAAAGACAAATTGGTAATCATAATAGACAGCATAGGTGTTTTTACACAGAGGAAATTAAAGTTAGTGTGACAGTAAAGTTATAAGGAAATTTTAGAATGTTTGAAATTACCCAAATAAAATTAACAGAATTAGCTTTTTAAAAGGAACGAGAAAGAGAGAGAGAGAGAAAAAAAAACAAAAAAAACTAAAAGATCTCTCTCTCTCATCTGTAAAGCAATAAGAAAATATTTTGGATTATTTGTTGAATCTATTTTAAGATCAGTCACTTTCTTTTTCAATAGGGAAATGCATTATTATAAAAACATCACATAAAATCCATAGAACCTGATATTTTAATATCCTAATTGTGATTTCATTTCAACAGAACATTTAAAAAAGATTCCAGTGAAATGTATTATATGTCATTTTTAAATGAATATAACAATTTTCCACAATATCTGTACCTTTATTTATAAAGAGTACAGAAATGTACTACTCATGTAAATTAAAATAGAAAAAGTTGGGGTAGGAAATATTTTAATTTTTAACTAATAGATGCTTAAGAAAAAAAGATAATCAGAAAGAAAGTAACATTAATGCAAATTCAAAACGCAGATACAACTAAACAAATATAGTACAAACAAATCAAACAACCACTGGATAAATGATTTTGATGTTTTGTAAAATACTGGATAACATTTGGTCATATTCATGATGGACAAGATTTACCATATGAGGAGTATTTTTTGAAAAAGTTGATTAAGTAAAAGTTAAATACTGCAATTGAAATGGGACACAAGCTGCGGATTATACAGCCTCAGAAATGCTAATTAGAACCATCAATTGGGAAGAAGACAATCCTTCTGTTTTGTTTGTTTAAATCTGCCAATTAAAAAATATATAAATAATAGCAAAAAAGAAATAAGTTATGTAAGCATTAATAACTTCATGTGAATGTAAAAAGGGAAACTTTGAGAAAGAAGACAACAGAACTAATGAAAGAGTCAAACAAAGCTAAATTCATAGTCAGCCAAGTGAGACATTATTCAAAATAGAATTTCATACAAAGCAGCATCTGTTATCCAGAAATGGTGTACATGCTCAGTGTTGCTAATGAGTGATCAGCATTGGGTATTGTAACCTTGTGCCCTACTAGGTGAGACTTAAAAAATATCCTTTCATGTGTCCTTGAGGACATAAATATGAATTTTTTTTTTTAGATTTATTAACTATTTTTTACCACAGCTCAAATTACAATTTTGCTATTGTTTTTCTCTAGCATTCCATATTACTGGTTCTCATATCGTATTCATGTCTATCCTGAGCCAACTTAGGAGATATTTGTGGCCTAGTATGTGTACTGATTCCTTAAGTTTTCATATTTTCCAATGATGTTTTCCGACTATAGTTTCAACCTCATCCCACAAGGGATGGTGATCTCCCTTTTCCCCTCCAAATGTGGTCAGCTATGCCTGATTTTTATTTCGCCTTGTGTCACGGCTTTATGGTGTTCCTGCAGTCCTAACTTAAGGGGGTGGCTTGTTTCTTCTTTACAGTTCTTACCACAACAGAATGGGATGGCATGCACACTGTCCTTAATCATGTTTTCTCCTCTATAAAACATCTTACTCAGAAGAACTGTTTATGAAATGTTGAACCACTTTTGAAGGTCATCCTAATGCTATATGGACCACAAATCTTTATTTTTTTTCGACAATCCTTGACATAGGGCAGGCAGGCAGGCAGAGACCGAGTTAAAGACCTGGCTACAGCAGAGATGAATAAAAACTTGGAGAGTTGGGTTAAAGCGAGATAACTGAAACCAAGACATCCAGATGAGGCATGGCATGTGGAACTAGAACAATCTACACCAGTGGATGAAATAAAGGGTTCAGTTCAAAATTTCAATCACCTGAAGAAGGCCAGAGCATACAATGGCTGAAATGCCATGAATATGGCAACAAAGATGAGGACAACAGTCTGAACAATGTAAACACATTGTTCTTAATAGAATAAATAGCAAGTGATTGGTAACAATCAGTTTCAGAAATAGAAAAGCAATTTATAAATAAGATAATTAATGTCTATGAAAATAAATCAAGAAAGGAAAAAAAGAATTGTTAGCATTTTTCTCAATTAGTAAAAGTGAACAAAACAGTTTTCTTTTTTAATTTTCCTTTTCATTCTGTATTATCTGGTTGATGAGTAGACAATTATCATTAGCTGTAGGCAAGGCTATTAGAAGTAATGAGTATCACAACAGCAACAAAAGTAGACAAATATTTTCTGTATTACTTGAAGAAAGGTCGTTTTTTTTTTTTGAGAGAGGCATTTTTAAAATCTGTGTGAATACATCCAAATAATGACAAAAACAGTTATTTACAATAAAGTTCATATGAAGAATATATATCTCATTTTTTAAAAATAATTCTATAATAAACTTCCCTCCTACTCATATAATACTGATAGACCAGTTCCTCTAGTATAATGCAAGATTTAATTCTTCAGAATATATACTCCATTAAATTACAGTTAGTCAGTATTTAGCTGAAGGGAAGATTTTCATTGAAATGTAATCCAGAATTTAATAAAATACTTTAGAAGTAGTCACATTTCCATCAACATTTAAAAGTTTAAAATAACACACTTCAGTGTATCTATGCAATTTTTGCTGTTAATAAAATGATTATCACTGGACAATATTGTCAAAATTAACAGCTTAAAAAAAATAAAAAGAAAGAAAAAAAAAAGACAAGTCTCCCATATATTTTGTAATATCCTGTGTGCTCAGCATTGATATATTAAAACATTTAAGACGAAAGGAGGGCAAAAAAGAAAACCATCTTGTAGAACTTTATAGGAGAAAAAAAAACAAAAAAAAAACAGGACTTGTAGCATTTCTTGGAATATTTTGATTCCTGATTGAAAAATGTTGCCAGAAAGCTGATTTTTATTATTGCAGATCAATTTTCAAAGAATCACAAAAATGTATACAGCCATGTAATGAGTAAATATGAAAGCATAAAAAATAAAATGAAAAGAGCATCAAATGAAGGTGCGCAATTATGACATATGTAGAAAGTAATGATAATATTCGAAAAAAAAAAAAAAAAAAAAAAAAAAAATACTGGAAAGATTGCAAATTAAAGTGAAAGCCAAAAATGTTCTCCAAATGATAAATATGAGATGTTCAAGTGAGGATTAAAATAAATAAACAAAAAACAAAAGAAGTTAAGAAATTGATATAAAATTGTGGAATACCTGGTCATATTCTGATGAACCTGGATAGAGTGGCCAGCCCAAAAACAATTCTGCTATCACACAGCCTAGTGACCACATATCTATGGCTTCACAAAAAGGAAGACCCAAAAGAATTTCAGGAGCCCTGGAAAAAAAAAAAAAGGAATTTAAGAATATCAATTTCATTTTTCAGACCGCCATAAAATACTTCAAATTTTAAGACCTTTTTTAAAAAGCAAGACAAATGTGTGTAAAGAAATTACACACATACATTATATACACACACACACACAGTGCAATAGGTAAACTGTCACATTTTGGTTTTTTTTCTCACATTCATGCTTGTTTTTGTTGACTGCACAACATAGTAGGGTCAGTTGGGCACCATATGTTAGAAAACAGCACCATGACAATTCACTTTGGCAGAAATTTGTAAACAGCATGCTTGGTATTTTGGGTGTCAATCTGAGTACAGTGCAGAGAATTTGAAAAGAGTTTGACAAGTCTAATGGTGATTACAAAAGTATGGCATCTTGGGGGAGAAAAAAAAAAAATCACTGATAAGAAAAGAACCCTTGAATTTATTGGTGAGGGGCTTAGACTCAGCATGGAGGCCTACATCAAGTGCCTTGAGAAGGTGGTACTGTCCTGGATCAAGAGGGTGGCCACAAGCAAGAGAACACAGTAATGGCTGTCAAACAATTTCTGCAACCAAATCACTCCTTACATCTGGCCACTTAACTCTCCAGGTTGCAACCGCCTTGATTATTATGTGTGGGGTACAGTTGATCAACAAAACTTTATGTAAAACCAAAGGTGAACTGAAGGCAAGTATTCACAAGGAGACCATCTAGAAGAGTTGCAGGAGATTCCAAAATTGTCTGGAGGCCATGGTTGAAGCCAATAGTGATTTTATTGAATAAGTTTACTCTTTATTATTTCAAGATATTTTTGTGTAATATTGGTAAATCTATTTGTTAAATTGAGATGTCAGTGTTATCATTTTTTGCATAATTTATCCATCACACTGTGTGTGTGTGTGTGTGTGTATATATATATATATATATATATATATCTCGCAATAAATAAACATTCAACAAAACAATGGAACAAGCCTCTTGCTTTGAATACATAAATGAAACAATTAAAAATGTTGTCCAAGGTCTTTTGGCATATTGACTTCTGGATGAACAACATTTGTTATAAATTCCTTTAGCAAAGAGAGCTCAGGAATGTAAAAACATTAAAAAAGCAGAAAGCTATTTAATCTTTCAGAGGTTTGTCAAGCATATAAAAGACATGTCCTGCATAAAACTATTAAATTTCTTTCCCCTTCCTATTTAAACAACTTTATTATAAAAATAATATATAAATTCTAGAAAATAATGTAGAGTAGAAAAATGTTGACTACAAACTTGGTGAGATGAGTATTGTCTTGATTCAAGATTTCATTTTCCCCCATATTAAATTCACTGATGTGAAAATTATAAATACTTCATAATCACACTTTGTGTTATTTCATAAAACAATCCAAATATAAAAGCAACTTTTTATAGAATCCCGATCTATAAAGATAGGTTTTATTATTTCAAAATTCAGTTGTTTTTATTTATATATTTTTTTTAAAAGCTGAGAGAACTGATATGAAGTTGAAGTGTTGAAGACTATATTTACCAAAGAACTAAAGAGATCTTTGAAAATAATTCTATTCTACAACATTATACGACATGGATTTTCTTCTCAAGGAAAGAAAAAGAAAATCTTTAAAAATTCCTTTTTATCTTTTCATTTCTCTGCTATGGATGAAATGATGAGACTGCTTCGATTGTTTCTTTGAAAAAAACATTTCAAAATCAATAAAACCGTCTCAAAGAAATTGATTTTGTCTGTGATAACCCAACACATGACCAGTATTGATGGAAAGTAATAATAATTTGCATATTTTCCATGAAAAGAAATGCATGGCAGAGGTGAAAGCCTCACATTATTCATACCTACTGCCTACTGATTAAGAATGTATACAGATTTAATATAGTCTTAGTGAGTTACGAAGGAACATTAACTACAAAGGCTGAAATAGGCTTCTTTTTTCCCTTCATGGTTAAGACATAAATAGTTAACTTAAGATTTTTGTTTGAACCTTATATTTTACTAAGATTCTCAGCCAAGAAAAAGTTCTAAAATAATTTTTGAATAGTTGCAGGTATTTTCTTTTTTTCAGTAGTTTCAATCTTTTAGTTTTCACATTATTTGTAAAGACTATCCTCTCTATCATAAAAAAAGGTGTGTGTGGGCATAATATATATACCCACCTCCACACTCATGGAGAGAGAGACAATAGCAAGGCAATGTTTGTTCAGTTCATTCTCTTTACTATCAGTTATGAAAGCTCTTGCTGCGTATTTGCTTATTTTATTTTTGCAATAATTATGTTGTCGAGCAGTGAATATATATATATATATATATATATATATATATATATATAATGATAATCCACGTATACTGTCTTAATATGTATAGGAAAAACTACTAAAAAGTTGTAAGTTAAACAAAATTTTTTTTTTTTTTCATCAGAAACAAATGTTTCTGATGAAAGGCCGAGGCTGGTCTGAAATATCATATATATATATATATATATAAAATAATAGAAATAAATAAATACTGTGAAAAAAAAAAAAAAAAATTAAGTTACAACTTTTTAGTAGTTTTTCCTATATATATATATATATATCCCTTCTGTCACACTCAAAGGTTTAGATTTTTTTTTTTTACTTATGTCTCTTAATGAAGGATACTCAAAAGTAGGTGCATCAACATGTATGTTGCTGTCATATCAATATAAATATTTTGTTGTTATTTTTTTTTATAGCACAGGCCCACTTGTTAATAATAAAATTAAAAGAATTAACTTTAACCCAAGATAGGTAAAAAACATTAGTTGGCAATAAGAAATGCATTTGCACAGAATATTTCTTCCTTGTCTAGTAAAAGTTTGTTGTAGACACAAAGACGGATCCAAATTTTCACAGGATACATTTTTCATGCAAAACATTGTTGCCGCAAAATTCCTCCGTACTCTAAACGCTCGCTGTCAACAATGTACTGAATAAATCACTCCCAGGTAGCTTCTCTTTTCCGACTCACTCCTTCCAAAGAAATAACAAGACTTTGATATTGCAAAACAAATGGCTGCCAGACAAATGAGTTTCTTTTTTCATAACAGTTTGTCGACAGGTAAGTACGCTCATTTCTTTCAGCAAGACACCCAAACTTGTTTATAACGGTATTTCTCAGTTTGATTTTGCTAAGCATTCACTACAAACTAAAATTTTTTTTTTTTTCCTTTTTTTGGTTACATTTTATAGATTGCCTGAGATTAGTTCATTTAAAATTATTTTTTGTTAGGTTTGACCTTAGAGCTGATATGAAGCTTTGCTTTACTTGGGGTTCTACAATAAATTTAGGGATTTCTTGATTTTATTTTTAACCATGATGAGAAAAATGTAAAAATAATATAACCTAAATTTTTTTCTTTTTAATACTAAAACTCATCAATAAAAGGCTTGAGAGTCACTCAAGATAGTGGATTATTGTTAAACTTGCTATGAAAAATGAATTGTATGGTATCAATGTAAGAAAAGTGAAAATTATAAGGACATTAGATGATTTGTGTGTTTTTACAGCATATCACCCCATTTATGAGTTATTTAAAGCCAAACAGATTTCAGATTGTAGTATATCGCTTACAGTACCAGGTGTTCCCAAATGGAATCCCATCTAATTACTGAACAGGCTTGACTATGCTTAACTTCAGTGATAAAATGACAGCTTGTTTTTTAGCATGTTTTGACTAATGAGGATAGATAACAATTAGCCCTTGGTTTTATAGAAGTTAAGTTTGTAGTGTTCAGGAAAGTATCCATACAACCCGTACCCCAAAGTGTCAGTTCTCAGGCAAAAAAAAAAAAAACTGAGTGGAAGTTTCTCTTTACAATTTGGAATATGGAAGAAATGAAGGCAATTTGAGTCTATGGAAGAGGCATGACATGTCCCAGCTGTAAAGGATGGAATTCATCTGAATATTTGCTACAGAAACAGCAAGAAGCTTGCCATGTTCCAACAGGTTAAAAAAGAAAAAAGAAAAAAAAAAGTCTTATTTTTACTTGAGAGCCATCTTGTTATCAAAAGTCACAAAATTTATTGATTTTTATTAGTTTTCTTTATTTCTTATTTTACTAATTCATTCTTTACAGTAGAAGTTCCAAGCATTCTGATCACTGCATACTGTCATTGACATGAGTATTCATTAAAAATGACATTTAAACAAATTGTGTGTGTGTGTAGTAAAGAGAAAAAGAGAATTATTTTTAATGGGAAAAGTGCTGAGAGTATGCTGAGGAGGTCTATTCAGTCTACTAAAATCTCAACACTACTTGATAATCACTTCCAAGAAGAAATTAGAAACAAAGCTCAACAATTCTGAAGTATTTAATAAGTTGATTGTTATGGTGCCATCCTATGAGGAATGGGTTCTTCCTCCTCTTATGTGATTACCTGTGTGACTTCTGGAGAGCAGTTAACAAAGGCAGTCAACGGAAGCAGTTAACAACAGCTACTAGTTCGGCAATAAGCAGCATAATACTTTTCGGACTTATTTATAGTTACTTATTAACACTTCATTTGAATATCTTGTTTCTTGTTATACTAATAAACTGTTTTGAACCTACCTTCTTGTTCCGTGTCTTACTTCCGGCACAAACCGGTCACTACAACTTTGTGGTGAAGTTTCACCACAACTCCACAACATTGATGAAAAGACTGGCATTAAAGGTAAGAGATTTTTAAAGGTTTACTCAGCTCTTTCTTAGTTGTGCACTCAGCCAATTGCTAGATAATAATATTTACAAGCATGAAGAGTTAATATTACCAAACTAAAAAATTAGATTACATATATATCAGTTGGTAACCAACTAATTATCATTCAAACACTTGGCTTTCTCTTTTGGCTAGAGAGAGAAAAGTCATTTTTGGACAAGAAGCTCATTGGCAATGAAAAGTGAAAAATTGTGGCTAAATTCAGAAGAGTTTCACTAGCTCAAGTAAAAAAAAAAAAAAGAAATAGTTCTTGCATTTGGTAGAATTTAAAGAGAAATTCTTCATTATAAATTACTGAAAACTGGACAAAACTGCTTAATGAGTAATGAGATAGAGCAGCTGGATTAATTGAATGATGCATTTGAAAAGAAAGAATCTTTTGGGAGAATGCAAAGAAGCCAATTTATAATGATGAGGCTTGGCCACTTGTTGTCTGAAAACAGTAAGCAGGGGTGGGGGAACTCCTCCAAAACACTTGCCTCAAACTCTTGATAGAATACACAATGTAGTGAAAACAGGGAAGGTAGCAGAAGGCCATCAAAAACTAAAGAAAAATACATTCATTATTGTATAAGGATATTAACTGATACCAGGAAAAAATTTACTATGCTTTGAATGTGACAGACAAGGTATTCTTTTAAGTTTTGTTTTACTTCAGATTTTTTTTTTAATGCTCTTACAGTTTTCCTTTCATGGGAGACTAAGAAAGTATAAAAATATCCATAGTAATTTTTGACCCCAAGTGCCTTTAGCCAATTCATTAACCATTTAGGGGGTTAGTTCGTTGTTCCCTTGTATTGGCCAAAGGCTAAAGACATTTAGAGGCAAAAATCAATATGGATAATTTATACTCCCTTAGTTAAAAAAAAAAAAAAAAAAAAAAAAAAAAAAAAAAAAAAAAAATTATTTTCCTTGTATATCATATTCAATATATAACAACTTCTAGAAACTGTCCTATCACCCCAATCTAGGAGAGTAAAAAACTTGGAATTTAATAACACTAATCATATCTTTAAAAACCAAGAAGTATGGCATTTATTAAAACTCCTAGGAATTGGTAGCTTAATCACTTTTCAACAATAATTACTTTATAAATCTCTATGACAAGAGACGTGGTTATTTTCTGGATAGCAGCAAATGCCAAAGAGTAAGACGCTCTGTTTAAGTAGTAAACTGTCAACAACACAAAAGGAAGTGGAAATAAAACAACCTGTCTGTAATACCAACCAAAAACCTCCATAGTACATAGGTATGGT
The DNA here is from genome assembly GCA_037127315.1 of Ascarosepion bandense. Classification (NCBI taxonomy): domain Eukaryota; kingdom Metazoa; phylum Mollusca; class Cephalopoda; order Sepiida; family Sepiidae; genus Ascarosepion; species Ascarosepion bandense. Next base: position 192,800 of record JBBBDQ010000884.1, on the reverse strand, counting down.
TATCCTTAGTAATTTCACTAACTCATCAGGTAAATAAATAAATAAAAAATACTAAATAAAAAATTAAATATAAAAAATGTAAAATTATTTGGGCTTTAACAAAATTTACATGTTGTACTTTCTTGTTCACTTTGCTTATCAGAAATTTAATACAGATGTGATTTTGTTACTCTTATTTATACACCATTTATGGGGTGGGGGAAGAGTGTTTTTGCACTGTAATCAAGAAGGGATTCACAAAATTTTTTGGTCAAATTTGGGGAAATGGGTTGGCATAAGAACTTAACAATCACCCCCTAACCCCAGGCATATATGATGTAGAAATTTTTCATCTATTTTTTTTTTTTTTTAATACACATTTTAGAAATATCTAATTCAGTTTAGCATTTGTATATTCATGAAAATTACTAGTTAACAAAGAAAGGTATCTTTCATATAAAAAGGTAGATGGAGGGAACGAAAACTGTCCACTCACAATAAAATGATTAGTATTCAATGAAGTAGGGTCATCAATCAAAGTCCGGGTAGTGTTTTCGAAACATGATTTAAGGATGGGAAGGGGAGTGGTAAGGAGGAAGATAAAAAGAATTAAACAAATTGGTTTTTGCATTTGTTTTCTACCATTTGGATTTTTGATAAAGACTGTTGTTTGAGAAAATAAAATAAAATTAACATCTGATATATTCTAGTGCCAGTCCCTGGTTCTTTTTCCTACTTTCTTTTCTCAAAGCTGCTTACAGAATATTCTGAAAAAACAAATTATTTGAAGAGAAACAATAGTCTGCAATGTGGCCAATAGAAAGCACAAGAGAGAGAAAACAACCGATTGTTGTTTTTTGTTAAAGAAATTTCTATAAAACATGAATATATAGCCACATGAATCAGACTCACTACCAGCACTCTCTAATGTTTCTATATAACCATAACAACATGGCTAACCAGACACCTGCTGTTCATTTGCATACAGGTGAAATGGACTAGTCCTTTCAAGGAGAAATATGTTGGAATTCAAAACTCAATTACCAATACAGGCTGGTGGAGGTGGGATAGAGTTCTTTTGACACCAACTTCAATCGACCTACCTTCTGAGGCTGACAGCCCAAAGCAATCAACAATAACATCAGAGGCATAGTCCCCAGAAGAAACAAATATTTGTGAAGGGCACACAAAGAGAAAACAAAGTATGCTTGTAAAAAATACTTCTTGTAAAAAGCTTTTCATCAGGATGTCATGAACTGTGTGTGTGTGTGTGTGTGTATATATAAACAAATGTTTAGGAGATACAAAATTTGTATACTACTTTAAAAACAAGGAATTTATTAACAGTCCCAAGAGCTCTTTTGTCCAACATCTCATCAGGAGAAAATCGTTGGAATTATTAACCAAACAAAACAAAAGCAATGAAAATGAATAATAAAAAATAAATAAATATAGATATAAATATATTTATAATGAGGGGAGGAGAAATTGCGTGTAAATAATTATTGAGGGAGAGTTAAAATATCTCCTACCATCTGATATTAACAATCAGTTGTTTTCTCTCTCTCTCTTTCTATATATATATATATATATATATATATATTAGTATGTGACAAGAGCAACCAATATGAGTGTAAGAAAAAACATTACTAGAGGACACAAATTAGGGGTTAATGTTTTTTGTAGATATCCCATTATGAAGAAATAATTTGTAGAATCATTTTAACACAAAAATGTAATGTCTTATTTTATTATCCATGACCATATCATAAATAGATGTTGCTGGTGATACGGCAGTAGTGGCTGAACCTTCCCACCAATAACCCATATTTTTTTCTTTTTTTGCTTTGTTACGAATAACAATTGAGAAGTAGCAACCTGTCAAAATGTCTGACATGAAAGTGTCCCGAAGCAGCAATTTGAATTCTTTTATGCAGATAAACAAATGCACCCAATGACATCCACTGATGCTTGCTAAACTTTTATGGAAACTAAACAATGGCAATGAGCACAGTTAGGCAGTAAGTAGTGCATTTCAGCAGTAGTAATAATAACAAGCCACATTCAGAGTGCCCCTATACATGCTTTTGTTCATTTTTAGTAAAATGCATTGCCAGTGGTGATAACTATGTGGTAAAATAGTTTTGTAGTTGAAAATTAACTATTGAACAGTTATTTTATTCCCTGCCTCAGTTGCATAAAGATGTTGCAATTTCAGCAGGAAAGACAAACTGACAGTAATTAAATAACAAATTTCAAATGAACAAGTTCACAAGAAATAAGGTGTGTGTGTATATATATATATATATATTGATGGTTTAATTACTTAGTTTTTGGTCATAATAAAATTAGACCAGTGCACATTTGTATTAAAAAGTGTCCAATACAATTATATTGTAGAACTTTTGAATATTTCCCATTTTTAAACAAGTTATTACACGACCTAGGTGTCTACCACGAGTGGTATCTTCAGGCGATTTTCAATAAGTTATTGAAAAATCACCTGAAAACACCACTCATAGTAGAAACCTAGGTCGTGTAATAACTCGTTTACAAATGGAAAATATATATGCTCTCACAGCCTGATTGAACACTCTGGAAGAATGGTAGACTTTGAAAGACAGTAGCTACTCTGGAATCTGCGCATCATTCATTCAGCAATGAATTAGAACACTCAGCTATTGGGGGTGTATAATGATAATATACATGCTAAAAAGTCTGCCTCCTTCTACTGAGTGCCCGTAGCTCAGGGGTTGAATTGCCGACTGACGCCAATTCGGTCGGGTTTCAATCCTGGGTAAAAAGCAATCAGCTGTCTAACCGTACTGATGAGCTGTGATACAGCGAAACAGACCTGTCTGCAGATTATATATATATATATATATATATATATATATGTGTGTGTGTGTGTGTGTATGTATGTGAAGATAAGAGTTTCCTTAAACAGAGAGATAAGAATAAGAGATTCTTAAAGAATAAAGAACATGCTCTAAATTTTAATTACATTGAGAAAACATTTAGAAAATTCAAAGAAAAATTTTCAAAGAAATCATTTAAAAAATAATTTATGAATTTACATTTTCAATATTTTCTTTCCATGAAAATAAAGCTGAACTTTATGTGGATCCCCATTTTTTTTTTTTTTTTTTTTAATAAACTGAAAAGTTATTACTTTTTAATAGCTATCAGGTAAATAAAAAAAAAAAAAAGAGAAAAAAAAAACAGGATAAAAAAAAAAAAAAAAAAAAGAAAAAAAAAGTGAAATCTGAAAAGGGCATATAAAATTGAAATATCCCTGGTTGTAGATAGAATCTCAGAGAATGTGAGAAAGGAAGGAAAACATTTTTGAATAAAATACTTGAAAATGATTTGCTAACAACAGTCAAATGAAAAATCCCAATTAAGGAGAACAAGTTCCGATTATAATGATTAGCTGTGTCCTCACGGAAGTAACACTAAAGGAGACGAAAACAAAGCAAAAAGTAAAAAAAAGGAGAGAGAAAGGTCAGAGGACAGAATGGTTAGGAAATTGGGTTCACAGAAGGAGGAGAGGTCAAATTCATTTAAATGTCAGCATTTACTAGAGAAGGAATTAGTAAGCTGATTGACTCAAAATGAACAAAGATCATTTATTAAATGAGGTTTAGAAAAAAAAAAAAAAAGAGAAGGTAGTACAATGTCGAGAATTTAAAATGTCATTTTTTTTTTCTCAAAACAAAAGTGTCTTAAAGAGGATGAAGCAGACAAACAAATTTCTACAATTATTTCCTTCAACTAAATGTTGATCATTAATACTATAGAGAAAATAGAAAAATAAAAATAAGGAAGTAACAACAATTGAAAGGAAGAGAATTTACAAACGAGTGAAAACTAGTGGCAATGATGACAAAGATTTTTCTACAAAAGGAAAAAGCAACTAAAAAGAATTGCATATACCACTCTTAAACTTTGAAGATTTAATTAACAAGGTCTTTTTTTACCTTTTTAATTATTTTGCCCTAATCAAGGTAATAGGCAATGCCACTAAGACACAAGGGGCTACTAGGAGTGAAAGAGAATGAGCGAGGAGAAAAAACAATAAAAGAACAGGATTCCAGAAGACAGAAAATGGTGATTGACATTGCATGGAAGCAAGAAACAGGAAGAGAGTTCCAGAGGTGGGAAGTTAAAAAAAAAAAAAGGAATAGAACCCTAGCAATTTTAAGACTATAAAATGCCGAGTTCAATTACATTTATGCAGTCAGAATAACAAAAAAGAGAGCTAATTAAAACAACTGTCATGAAGATGTTTGTAGAAAAGACAGAGGGAAGCCGTAATGGCAGTGTCTATCATTGTGGATTTGTGCACAGGCAGAGTTAAAAAAAAAAATTCTTGACTTTTTACAGTATCTATCTAAATATTTGCTAAACAATGTCTGGCACAAGACCACAAAAAAAGAGTACCTTATAAATGGATCTCAAAGTTCAAGGAATCAGGCTATGAAAAATAATTGCATTAATGTCTAGTTTCCACATTCTCCTTTGAAGTAGTTCTACTGGATATGTAAACACTAACTCACATAATATACTGCTCAGAAAGAGTAGTAGTGGTCTGTGCTACCTTCTAAAGGATACAAACTTAAAAAAAAAAAAAATCATGACAAGGCTTTTTTCATGAGGCCGCACATTTAAATTTTTAAGAATTATAAGCTGAAATAAAAAAGGCAAAGACAAAATTTAGGCCATAAAGAAATAAGATGGAGTCTATGTTATAGTGTGCGTGAATAGGGGGTGACATAAATACAGAAATACAAAGAATAAATAATTTGAGAAAATGATAGAAATAACACAAGAAATGTTTATGAAATGAGGTAATTAAATTTCATACATAAACAGATAAGGGTCACATACCTCAACAATTATTTATAATGACTAAGATTTATATTAGAGTTGTCATTGTTTTTTTCTAAAGCTTGAAATCTCGTTATTGGAAACTAGACAATTTGAAGAATTGCAAGCTTGGCTGATAGCCGCAATAAATTGGAAGTTATCATTGAAGAGTCCTAGTAGACAACAAGCAGCTAGAATGATGACTAAGGCAAAAGACAGTCATATACAATCTGGCTTTCACCCGTAGGGGCCGAGGTTAGACAACATAAGCTCTCAGATTTTTGCTTAGAAAGGAAAAACCTGTCTGTTTGTCTGCCTTAAGGAGAAATAATACATAGAACATTATTTCTGATAACCTGTTTAAAATTTGAACGAATGGAATATGAAAAAGAAAAAAAAAAAAAAAAATATATATATATATATATATATATATATATTTGGCAAGATTTTGGGATGTGATCAAGAGAACTTTTAAGCCCTCTCATGTGTGGGTGTGTACACTGCTCAAATCCCTCAGTTACACAAGTCATAAAACCTACAATCACTGAAAATGATTAAACATCTGATTAGAAGAGATCTGACAAGAGTAAAAATATTGTACTGATGTGTCTACTTCTAATTAGGAAATAAAAAAATAAAGCTTCAGTATGGTTTTGTGTGGTGTTGAAAGCCACTGTAGAATGGAGTGATGATGATTGTTGGAATCTGTAAAATAAATCAAGTCGGACAGTAAGTCTCATTCTTGAAGTGTTCTGCGTGGCTAGCCATTGATGAAGAATTCAGTGGCAATAGGGCCGGCTCAAAGTCAGCAATCAAGTAAGAGTAATAAAATTGGGCACAGGAGACCAACAGATGGATACAAATGAAAATCAATAGCTGAACAACATCAGACAGTTGTCTCAGCCTGAGAGACTTGATACTGTTTTTAACATCAGATCACAAACAGATTTCTTATAAATGATGGCTACTAGGATATTGGCATTCTATTCAAAGATAAGGGACGGTGGGGTGTAGACAGTATTTGAATGGATCAAATGCTTAATCAAGTACAAAAACAACAGAACTATACAAAAGCAGAATTGAAAATAAAATATGAATTTCTATAAACAAAACCTATTAGGTAGTTTTAATATTTTTTTTTTGCAATGCATTTATGATTGTCAGAAAAGAAACTGAGATGAAGACCTCAACAAATCAGGTTTTTGTGAAAGCAGTTCTTTTTTTAAATCTTGTTTGTCTCGAAGTATATAAGAAAATGGATTCCAATATCTTTTTCAAGCCAAAGATATTTACAGAAAATATCAAATTTGCATATATAATGTTGGTTTAAGATACATTTTGTTTCTAAGAGCACAAGTTATCAGGTTACTTTTTAGTAATAATTAACCAAGGGAATAATTTACATGAAAAATATTCATGTCTAGTGGCAGAGAGAGGGGGGAAAAATAAATAAAAAAGTAGCTACTGCTGTTGCTATGAGCCATTTTAAATTTCTTTGTTTCAGCAAGAATTTGCAAGAGAAAATTTAATATACATAAAAAAAAACAAGTACAATAAAAATGCAGTTTATTCACAAGATAAAAATCACTGAAAATATAAAGCTATTTCATTCTCTTATTTTTTCAAGCTAAATTATTTTCAAGAAAAACTGTCTTGGTATCATTATAATTTGCAAAAAAGCCAACACAAAGAGGTTGAATCTCATTCTAAATGGTAAACTGTTTGATAGTACGAGTAAGCAGAATAGAGCTTTCAAAATATTGGCAGTCACTAACCTTCTCAAGTTCCAGCTCTTTGCTTCCTGACACCTAATAGCAAGAGTTCCAGGATGTAACAGCTTGCACAATAAAAAGAGAATAACAAGCCAGCCAGAGAGAAGCCATCTTGTTTGTTTTGCCCGTGCAAACACACCTTACATCCAAGTCTCAGATATCAGAGCAAGGTCAACTAGACAAGAACATATTAGATAGAGTTGGCTTTCCTCAACAACAACAACAAAAAAGATTTCTTACTTATCAAAATAGTTTTTTTTTTTTTTAATTGTATTCAATAAATAATCAAGCAGCTATTGTATTTGATGTAATTAGATTTTTTTGAGCAAATTTGAAACCAGACTGTTTTACGATATCATTAACAGATATCAAGACTTCAACCTCAAAACTATAGACATACTTGAAGGTGAGTTTCATAACAACTGAACTATAAAAACATTCTGAATCAAAACAAAGTTTTATAATATCGATTTTTGTTTTTTTTTTAAGTAAATTTTATTTTTTAAAAGACGTTTTTAACATTGTCCAAAAATTATGAACACTTTCAAGTATTAAATAAAGCCATAATACTATAATAATACAAGTTAAAAGAAGACAACTTATTTTATTAGTTACCAGTATTGAGTTGACAGACTACACTAGTTTACAATGAGCAACTGCCAAACAAAGGTTGATCTACAAACAGCTACAGCCAGAATGGTAAGTTTATAGATGAACATGATAAGAATGATTTTTACTGAAGATATCTACCAACCAGTTAGTAACAAGAGAAATACTGGCAAAGAGTCAGAGGTATTAGATGAGTGACATACTGAAATGAAAACGTCATATACCAATATTAGACAGACAGTTTTATATCAAGTGCAATGATTTACGATACAAGTACATCTGTTGAGCACAATAGCTAAGCAGATGGTACACTGGCTGTATTTATTGTAACCAATCATTTTTATGTCTATAAAATTCTCTTCTAGAATTGATTTCATAAAAGAAAAATAAGTGAAAAGGATAATAAATGCTAGCATATTAATAATGAATTGTTTTCTGAGAAGAAATAGATCTATATAGGGATGGTAATATTTGAAATGCATTTATTCATATAGATGAAAATATATATAAAAAAAACAAACAAGTAATAAAAAAAAATATAACTGATAAATTATAAAGTATTCTAAATAAA